>CM051256.1:69039586-69067086 GCA_027921565.1 Artemia sinica
CAGTTCCTGAGTCCTTGAGTTCGCTCTTAACTCTAATATATGTAATGAACTACATCGATCCTTAATGTAAATATAAAAAAAGCTAATTGACAAATAACATTTATGATGAACTATTTCGGTTCTTTATGTAAGTTGCTAGCCACCGCTGCAACCCGGATAATAAACTGATTACAAACAGGAAAAAGCCTACGGCTTTTTCTTCTTTGATATAGTAAGAGACAAACATCAAACAATCAAGTAGCTATTTAATTCCAATGTATGCATTGTTATTCCAATGATCGTCTTTTAATGTAATGTTGTTGAAGCCAAGAGACTGTAAGTTTTATTTTAAGGAGTTATGGGCTATTGTAGTTCTTATATACGATGTTCCAGTGCCATGCTATCTGTTGAATCACTAACCTATACTATAATTAAGTGGCGTATAAAATTTAGTATAGGCAAGAGGTCGTTCTTTATTATATTGGTGGAAAAATTTATTCTCTTTTAGAAATAATTTATTTTAGTTACTATAGATTTTTAACCTAATTAATTTTCTTTAAAATGAGCTATTGAACAACCCTCTACGATGTTACAGTGCCAAGCTATCTCTGGATACAAAAGAAACGAGAAAAAAATATCCCGTTTAGGCAGAATGTTGTAATAGCTGCCACTTTTCTTGATTTTCAAGCCAATATATTTCCCTTGCTGTTCAAGCCAAGGGACAGAAAGTTTCCTATACAGGGTTTTCGGACAAGGTGGTTCTAATGATGTACTTTTTGTTTTGATCTGACTCCTTTTTTAGGAACTATGGGTTTTTATATTTCTTAACATTGGACGTGATCGTCTCTTACTAGGGTGCTAGCTACCGCTGCAACCCGGATTATGAATGAGAACATTTACAGTTCTGACGCTTCTTATATAGTAATTATGACGTCACGGCGTAATGATTTTATTTCATGACGTCAAGGCGCAATGGTATTATTTCATGACGTCTTCAGAAACAACAATATAATTTCGTGTATTTCTATTCACGTCATAGCTCTAATTTATCTAGTAGGGTTTCAGAGAAGGTAGTTCTAATGATGTACTTTTGTTTTGATCTGACTGTATTTTTAGGAGTTTTGGGTTTTTATATTTCTTAGCATTGGACTGATCGTCTCTTGCTAGGTTGCTAGCTACTGCTGCAACCCAAATTATGAGAGGCAGCCTGGCCGAGTGGTCTAAGGCACTGGTGTTAGCCACCAGTCTCTTTGGAGGCGTGGGTTCAAATCTTACCGCTGGTATACGATTATGTTTGAAAGACTGCAGTGTTAAAAGACATCAAAAATGCAGTTTTTGGTGGAAAAATTTATTCTCTTTTAGAAATAATTTATTTTAGTTACTATAGATTTTTAACCCAATTAATTTCCTTTAAAATGAGCCATTGAACAACTCTCTACGATGTTCCAGTGCCAAGCTATCTCTGGATACAAAAGAAAAAAAAAAAGAAAAAAATATCCCGTTTAGGCAGAATGTTGTAGTAGCTGCCACTTTTCTTGATTTTCAAGCCAATATATTTCCCTTGCTGTTCAAGCCACGGGACAGAAAGTTTCCTATACAGGGGTGTCGGACAAGGCGGTTCTAATGGTGTACTTTTTGTTTTGATCTGACTCCTCTGTTAGGAACTATGGGTTTTTATATTTCTTAACATTGGACGTGATCGTCTCTTACTAGGTTGCTAGCTACCGCTGCAACCCGGATAACTATAAATACAAACAGGAAAAAGCCTACGGCTTTTTCTTCTTTTAAATAGTAAGAGACGAAACTCAAACAATCAAGTAGCTAACTAAGTCCAATGTATGGAATGGATTGTTATTTCAGTGATCGTCTTTTAATGTAAATTTACTAACCTATACTATAGTTAAGTGACCTATATAATTTAGTATAGGCAACATTTCGTTCTTTATTATAATAGTTAAGTGGCCTATATAATTTAGTATAGGCAAGAGGTCGTTCTTTATTGTAATTTTATATTTCTTAACATTGGACGTGATCGTCTCTTACTAGGTTACTAGCTACCGCTGCAACCCGGATACCGCTGCAACCCGGATTAGTATGATGAAATAATAATATGCATATTGTTCTTAAATCATACTATTTTATAGTTCCATATGGTTTAGCGGATAGGATAGCTGGCTTTGTCTAAGAGGTCCGGGTTCGATTCCCGGTATAGGAAGATTTTTAACTCTATAATCTTCGAACATTATAATTTACATTATAATTTCGAACCTTTTATAATTTATAATGAACCACATCGATCTTTTATGTACTACCGCTGCAACCCGGATTACTATACAACATACAGTTTATTATCACGAACTGTTTGCTTTGATGTATATATTAGTATCAAAATTTCGTTGTTTTAATTTTCGGATACTATCGAGACAAGTAGCTATTATTACTATGCAGTTCATTACCATGAACTGTTTAATTGCTTCAAAATTCCAATATCTTTGAAAAGACTGCAGTATGAAAATACATTAAAATACAGTTTTTTGACAAAATTCATTCTGCTTTAAAAAGTATTTTATTTTTAATTACAGAAGTGACTAGATGTAGCAATTTCCTTTAAAATGAGATATTATACAGCTCTCTATGATTTTCAAGTGCCCAGATAGCTGAGGAGGAAGAAAAAGCTTTTGCTATATATAATTTTTGGACAAGGCGGTTCTAATACTGTACTTCTTGTTTTGATCTGAATCTTTTTTCAGGAGTTATTGGTTACTTTAGTTTTTACTATGGGGCGTGATCGTCTTTTACTAAGCTGCTAGCTACCGCTGCAACCCGGATATCATTATCATACCGTTCCTTGCTCTTCTGTTTGGCTGTCTCAATTTTTGCATGTCTTTAAACTTCATCATTATAATGACGCTGTTTGTCACTATCAATTTTTGCATGTCTGTAATCTTCATCATTGTGATTACACTCCTTGCTGTTTTGTTTTGCTCTCTCAATTTTTGAATGTCTATAAACTTCATCATTGTGATAATACTCCTTCCTGTATTGTGTTGCTCTCTCAATTTTTACTTCTCGATACGCTTGGTCGGTTGAATACCTTTGCTTTTCTCTTTTCAAGATGCTATCTCTTTTTTTTGTGTAGAATGTTTTTTTCAAACTTGAGTGTAGCTTGCTTCGATTTAACCATTATGTAACCATTAATGAGACCATTGTTTCTTTGTGGCCTTTTATATAGTAATCATGACGTCATGGCGTAAAGATTTTATTTCATGACGTCATGGTGTAATGATATTATTTCATGGCGTCTTCAGAAATAACAATATAATGTCGTGTTTTTTTTATTCACGTCCTGGCTCTAATAAAACTATGACGACAATCATTATTTATCTAGTAGGTTTTCAGACAAGGTGGTTCTAATGATTTACTTTTGTTTTGATCTGACTCAATTCTTAGGAGTTTTTTTTAGGAGTTATGGGTTTCTATAATTTCTTAACATTGGACTTGATTGTCTCTTACTAGGATGCTAGCTACCGTTGCAACCTGGATTACATGTATAGAAGTTTTGGACACGGCGGTTCTAATAGTATACTTTTTGTTTTGATCTGAATCTTTTTCCAAGAGTTATGGGTTACTTTAGCTTTTACTATTGGACGTGATCGTCTCTTTGGTTGCTAGCTACTGCTGCAACCCGGATTATGATGAACAAATATTGGTTAATGAGACTCAATAGTCTAATCTTTCAAGACGCTTACACTCTAAAATCCATATCCCGTAATGTCATTCCTTGCGACGCGTGGGATTGAACCTGCCAACCTTCAATCAGGTTCAGCGGCTTTATCCACGACGTCATCGCGAGTTATTACAAACAATAATTCTTCTATAACTTTACTGATTTACTTTAATCAGTAAAACATTTAATGGCCAATGTACATAGTTTAACAAGAATGAAAAAAGAATACATAACATGATATATTTTTTTATCCTCTCTCGTAATTCAACAATTGCTTCTGTTAAAAATCTATTCCTAAGAAAACAGTTTATCTGCTATGCAACGGTACCTAGCAGCCTAGTAAGAGACGATTACGCCCCATAATAAATTTTGTAATAAGTAATTTTATTTTAAAGTTTTTGTTTTTTGATTAAAACAAGCACTAGAACTTTTAATTTTCGTTCGAATGAGTCCTTTCGTGACATTCTAGGATCACTGGGTCGATACGATCATCCCTTGGGAAAAAACAACAAACAAATAAACATGTATCTGTGATCTTTCTTATAGCAAAAAATACCAAATTCTACATTTTTGTAGTTTGGAGCTTGAAAGCTCTAAAGTAGGGTTTTCTGGTACGCTGAATCTGAAAGTGTGATTTTCGTTAAGATTCTATGGTTTTTAGAGGTTGTTTCCTCCTTTTTATGAAAATGAGGCAAATTTTCTCAGGCTTGTAACTTTCGACGTGTAACGTTAAACTTGATGAAACTTATATATTAAAAATCAGCCTAAACATCCAATTATTTTGATGTATCTATTAGTATCAAAATTCTGTTTTTTTAGAGTTTCTGTTACTATTGAGACGAGTCACTCTTACTATTCAGTTCGTTATCACGAACTTTTTGAAAAATTTCAGTCACTATTAACTATAGTTCGCCCTTTAATGTAACTATAGTATAATTAAGTAGCGCATAAAATTTAGTATAGGCAAGAGGTCGTTCTTTATTATAACCAGTATCTACCCATTATTCTGGTAGCAACTTTTTTCTTATGTTTGTTTCGGTAATCTTCATCATTATCATACCGTTCCTTGCTCTTTTGTCTAGCCTGCTCAATTGTTGCTTCTCTATAAAGTTTATCATTGTGATAACGCTCCTTGATCTTTTGTCTAGCCTGCTCAATTCTTGTTTCTCTGTAATTTTCATCATTTTGATAACGCTCCTTGATCTTTTGTT
Organism: Artemia sinica; assembly: GCA_027921565.1. Lineage (NCBI taxonomy): Eukaryota > Metazoa > Arthropoda > Branchiopoda > Anostraca > Artemiidae > Artemia > Artemia sinica. Next base: position 69,044,504 of record CM051256.1, read on the forward strand.
TGGCTGTCTCAATTTTTACTTCTCGATACACCTGGACGGTTGAATACCTTTGCTTTTGGTTTTTCTTATATTTGATGCGGTACCCATTGTTTGTTTCGGTATTCTTCATCATTATCATACCGTTCCTTGCTCTTTTGTCTAGCCTGCTCAATTGTTGCTTCTCTATAAAGTTTATCATTGTGATAACGCTCCTTGATCTTTTGTCTAGCCTGCTCAATTCTTGCTTCTCTGTAATTTTCATCATTTTGATAACGCTCCTTGAACTTTTGTTTGGCTGTCTCAATTTTTGCATGTCTATAATCTTCATCATTGTGATAACACATCTTGCTGTTTTGTTTGATTACTTCTCGATACGCCTGGTCGGTTGAATACCTTTGCTTTTTTCTTTTCAAGATACTATCTCTGTTGTTTGTGTAGTAGTGTTTTTTCAACTTGCGTATAGCTTGCTTCGATCTAACCATTATACGGGTTGCATCTAATCAAGAATGAGAGAATTTACATCTTTGTCGTTCTTAAGTAGTAATTATGACGTCAAGGCGTAATGATTTTATTGACGTCATGGCGCAATGATATTATTTCACGACGTCATCAGAAACAACAATATATTTTCGTGTTTTTCTATTCACGTCATAGCTCTAATATAAAACTATGATGACATTCATTATTTATCTAGTAGGGTTTCAGACAAGGTAGTTCTAATGATATACTTTTGTTTTGATCTGACTCTATTTTTAGGAGTTTTGTTATATTTCTTAGCATTGGACTGATCGTCTCTTACTAGGTTGCTAGCTACTGCTGCAACCCAAATTCACATATATATTTATTTATGAGAGGCAGCCTGGCCGAGTGGTCCAAGGCACTAGTGTTAGCCACCAGTCTCTTCGGAGGCGTGGGTTCAAATCTTACCGCTGGTATGCGATTATTATGTTTGAAAGACTGCAGTGTGAAAAGACATCGAAAATGCAGTTTTTGGGGGGAAAATTTATTCTCTTTTAGAAATAATTTATTTTAGTTACTGTAGATTTTTAACCCAATTAATTTCCTTTAAAATGAGCTATTGAACAACTATCTACGATGTTCCAGTGCCAAGCTATCTCTGGAAAAGAAAAAAGAAAAAAAAAAGAAAAAAAGAAAAAAAAAATATCCCGTTTAGGCAGAATGTTGTAATAGCTGCCAATTTTCTTGATTTTCAAGCCAAAATATTTCCCTTGCTGTTTCAAGCCAAGGGACAGTAAGTTTCCTATACAGGGGTTCGGACAAGGCGGTTCTAATGGTGTACTTTTGAATTTGATCTGACTCCTTTGTTAGGAACTATGGGTTTTTATATTTCTTAACATTGGACGTGATCGTCTCTTACTAGGTTTGTAGCTACCGCTGCAACCCGGATTCGTAAAAAACTGATTCTATTTAAAAAATAATTTGTTTTAACTACAAAAGGCTTTTAACCACATTAATTTCCTTTAAAATGTGCCGTTGAACAACTCTCTACGATTTTCCAGTGCCATGCTATCTGTTGAATTACTAACCTATACTATAATTAAGTGGCGTATAAAATTTAGTATACTCAAGAGGTCGTTCTTTATTATAATCATAAATATTTTTGCAGTTTACATAATAATTTAGCGATTAAGCCAAAAAGAAAATTTTGGTTCCAGGAGTTTCGGTTACTATTGAGACAAGTAGCTATTATTACTATAGAGTTCATTACATGGACTGTTTTATTGCTTCAAAATTCAAATATCTTTGAAAAGACTGCAGTATGAAAATACATCAAAAATGCAATTTTTTTGACAAAATTGATTCTACTTTAAAAAGTATTTTATTTTTAAATACAAAAGTGACTAGATGTTGCAATTTCCTTTAAAATGAGCTATTATACAGCTCTCTATGATTTTCCAGTGCCCAGCTAGCTGAGCAGAAAGAAAAAGCGGAAAGAAAAAAATATCCCGTTTGTGGAGAATAACGTGGTAAAAGTCAATTTTCTTGATTTTCAAGCCAATATATTTTCTTTGTTATTCAAGCCAAAGGGAGGTAAGTTTCCTTTATAGAGGATTCGGACAAGGCGGTTCTAATGGTGTACTTTTTGTTTTGATCTGACTCTTTTTTTAGGAGTTGGGGGGTTTTATATTTCTTGACATTGGAGGTGATCGTCTCTTACTAGGTTGCTAGCTACCGCTGCAACCCGGATTAAGAAACTATGGGTTTTTATATTTCTTAACATTGGACGTGATCGTCTCTTACTAGGTTGCTAGCTACCGCTGCAACCCGGATACTTTATTATGAAATAAATTACAAACAGGAAAAAGCCTACGGCTTTTTCTTCTTTGGAATAGTAAGAGACGATCCTCAAATAATCAGGCAGCTAACTAGGATTATAATTTGTTCTTTAACATAAACTTCATTAATCGGATATTTTAATATATCCTATATGGTCTAGAGGTTGGGATAGCTCTCACCCAGTAGGCTTGAGTTCAATTTCTGTTTGGGAAATTTTTATTTATGATGATTTCTTAAGGAACATAATTAAAATTTCTTAATGTAATAAAAATAATTTGTTTTAATTACAAAAGGTTTTTAACCCCATTAATTTCCTTTAAAATGAGCCATTGAACAACTCTCTACGATGTTCCAGTGCCAAGCTATCTGTTGAATTACTAACCTATACTATAATTAAGTGGCGTATAAAATTTAGTATAGGCAAGAGGTCGTTCTTTATTATAATTTAAAAAAGAAACGTGTTTATTTACATTCTGGCTAAAATAATGAAGATAATATGAATGAACCACAGTGTTCAGTTTCTTTGGACTTGAGTTCGTTTTTTAACTATAAATACAAACAGGAAAAAGCCTACGGCTTTTTCTTCTTTTAAATAGTAAGAGACGAAACTCAAACAATCAAGTAGCTAACTAAGTCCAATGTATGGAATGGTTTTTATTTCAGTGATCGTCTTTTACTGTAAAATTATTTTTTGTGTAGTAAAGTTTTCTATTAGTAGAAATTTGGATTGTTCTATTTTGATATTGTTTTTGGTTATTCTTTCTTTTTTTCCACTCGCGTGAGATCATATTTTTTCAAGGTTTAAAATTATTAAGCACACAAAATCCCGTGTCGAGTATCTAAAACCTAGCATAAAACAAAACTAATTTTAAAAGTTTCAGGTATTTATCTTGTTTGAATTACAAAATTAGTATTATTGGTTAGACACCATAAATATTTTTGCAGTTTACATAATAAGTTTAGTGATTCTGGACTGAAAACTAAAATAATTGCAATTATGAGACAATAATATGGAGATATGTACTTTACGGGTTACAAACCAAAAAAAGCTTGGTTCCAGGATACAATAATAAATTTGAACTGAGATGAAAAAAAAATTTCTTCCAGGAGACAAAAAGCAAAACTAATTTTAGAATTTTCATGTATTTTTGTTGTTTAAATTAAAAAATTACTATTACTGATTAGGTATCATAAATATTTTTGCAGTTTACATAATAATTTTAGCGATTAAGCCAAAAAAGAAAATTTTGGTTCCAGGAGTTTCGGTTACTATTGAGACAAGTAGCTATTATTACTATAGAGTTCATTACATGGACTGTTTTATTGCTTCAAAATTCAAATATCTTTGAAAAGACTGCAGTATGAAAATACATCAAAAATGCAATTTTTTGACAAAATTGATTCTACTTTAAAAAGTATTTTATTTTTAAATACAAAAGTGACTAGATGTTGCAATTTCCTTTAAAATGAGCTATTATACAGCTCTCTATGATTTTCCAGTGCCCAGCTAGCTGAGCAGAAAAAAAAAAGCGGAAAGAAAAAAATATCTCGTTTGTGGAGAATAACGTGGTAAAAGTCAATTTTCTTGATTTTCAAGCCAATATATTTTCTTTGTTATTCAAGCCAAAGGGCGGTAAGTTTGCTGTATAGAGGTTTCGGACAAGGCGGTTCTAATAGTGTACTTCTTGTTTTGATCTGACTCCTTTGTTAGGAACTATGGGTTTTTATATTTCTTGACATTGGAGGTGATCGTCTCTTACTAGGTTGCTAGCTACCGCTGCAACCCGGATCCTCAAAGAATCAGGTATCTAACTAAGTCCATAATTTGTTCTTTAACATAAACTTCATTAATCAGATATTATAATATATCCTACGTGGTCTAATGGTTAGGATAGCTGGCTCTCATCCAGTTAGCTCAAAGGAAATTTTTACCTATGATGATTTCTTAACGAATATAATTAAAATAATCATCTATATAATGATTCCTTTTATTACTCCAGTTACTACGGGCTACAGTTCATTCATTAATGTAACATAAAAAAATAAAGTTATTTCAGTTACCTCCTGGCTGAAATAATGATGACAATATGGATGAACCACAGGGTTCAGTTCCTGAGTCCTTGAATTCGCTCTTAACTCTAATATATGTAATGAACTACATCGATCCTTAATGTAAATCAAGCCAATATATTTTCTTTTTTATTCAAGCCAAAGGGCGGTAAGTTTCCTTCATAGGGGTTTTGGACAAGGCGGTTCTAATGGTGTACTTTTTGTTTTGATCTGACTCTTTTTTAAGGAGTTAGGGGTTTTTATATTTCTTAACATTGGACGTGATCGTCTCTTACTAGGTTGCTAGCTACCGCTGCAACCCGGAATATGATTCACTATATCGGTCTTTTATGTAATATGTAATGCTAGCTACCGCTGCAAACCAGATTCTATGCTATATGATTACAAACAGGAAAAAGCCTACGGCTTTTTCTTCTTTGAAATAGTAAGTCACGAACCTCAAACAATCAAGTAGCTAACTAAGTCAAAAGTCTGCAATGGTTTGTTATTGCAATGATCGTCCCTTAATGTAATTTTTAATTGAAAAATTTATAGATACGAAGCCGGATCTATAATTTTAATTTTTGATTTTAATTTTTTAATTCAACATTTATGATAATCTATATCGGTCCTTTATGTATTCTTAATTGTACCTTACTGTATTACAAACAGGAAAAAGCCTATGGCTTTTTCTTAATTGGAATAGTAAGAGACGACCTGGCTACAACCTACACTTATGACATCATTGATCTATCTTTAATGTTGATTATAATCTTATTTTAGTTACTATGTGCTGGAGGTTTGTTCTTTACTGTAATTTACTATAACAACCAGGATGACGTCAGTTACAACTTGGAATTCGTTTTATGCTATATCATTACAAACAGGAAAAAGCCTACGGCTTTTTCTTCTTTGAAATAGTAAGAGACGAACCACAAGTAACTACCCCTGAAACCACCATATATCATTTACTATGCATAAGCGATCGTTCTTTACTGTAAATCTAGCCTGCTCAATTCCTGCTTCTCTGTAATATTCATCATTATCATACCGTTCCTTGCTCTTTTGTCTAGCCTGCTCAATTGTTGCTTCTCTGTAATCTTCATCATTACCATACCGTTCCTTGATCTTTTGTTTGGCTGTCTCAATTTTTGCATGTCTATAATGTTCATCATTGTGATAACACATCTTGCTGTTTTGTTTGATTACTTCTCGATACGCCTGGTCGGTTGAATACCTTTGCTTTTTTCTTTTCAAGATACTATCTCTGTTGTTTGTGTAGTACTGTTTTTTCAACTTGCGTGCAGCTTGGTTGATTGAAACCATTATGTAATTATGAATGTGAACATTTACAGTTCTGACGCTTCTTATATAGTAATTATGACGTCAGAGCGTAATGATTTTATTGACGTCATAGCGCAATGATATTATTTCATGACGTCTTCAGAAACAACAATATAATTTCGTGTTTTTCTATTCACGTCATAGTTCTAATATAAAACTATGACGACATTCAATATTTATCTAGTAGGGTTTCAGACAAGGTAATTCTAATGATGTACTTTTGTTTTGATCTGACTCTATTTTTAGGAGTTTTGTTATATTTCTTAGCTTTGGACTGATCGTCTCTTACTAGATTGCTAGCTACTGCTGCAACCCGGATTCACATATATATTATTTATGAGAGGCAACCTGGCCGAGTGGTCCAAGGCACTGGTGTTAGCCACCAGTCTCTTCGGAGGCGTGGGTTCAAATCTTACCGCTGGTATACGATTATGTTTGAAAGACTGCAGTGTGAAAAGACATCGAAAATGCAGTTTTTGGTGAAAAATTTATTCTCTTTTAGAAATAATTTATTTTAGTTACAAAAGGTTTTTAACCCAATTAATTTCCTTTAAAATGAGCTATTGAACAACCCTCTACGATGTTCCAGTGCCAAGCTATCTCTGGAAACAAAGAAAAAAAGAAAAAAAGAAAAAAATATCCCGTTTAGGAAGAATTTTGTAGTAGCTGCCACTTTTCTTGATTTTCAAGCCAATATATTTCCCTTTCTGTTCAAGCCAAGGAACAGAAAGTTTCCTATACAGGGGTTTCGGACAAGGCAGTTCTAATGGTGTACTTTTTGTTTTGATCTGACTCCTTTTTTAGGAACTATGGGTTTTTATATTTCTTAACATTGGACGTGATCGTCTCTTACTAGGTTGCTAGCTACCGCTGCAACCCGGATTGCTAGCTACCGCTGCAACCCGGATTCTTTATTAGGTTTATAATATCGATGAAAATTACGTAATCCCCATTTATTTTCCAATTAACATTGGCTAGATGTCGTTCTTTACTATATTGTTTTGATCTGACTCCTCTGTTAGGAACTATGGGTTTTTATATTTTTAACATTGGACGTGATCGTCTCTTACTAGGTTGCTAGCTACCGCTGCAACCCGGAAAACAGGAAAATATTACAAACAGGAAAAAGCCTACGACTTTTTCTTCTTTGAAATAGTAAGAGACGAACCTCAAACGATCAAGTAGCGAACTAAGTCCAATGCATGCAATAACTTTTTATTCTAATGATCATCTTTTAATGTAACATATCAGTTATTATGGGAGAGAGATCGTCCTTTACTGTAAACTAATGGTGTACTTTTGTTTTGATCTGACTTTTTTTCAGGAATTTTGGGTTACTTTAGTATTTACTATGGGGCGTGACCGTCTCTTACTAGGTTGCTAGCTACCGCTGCAACTCGGATAAAATTTTATAATAATTTTATATTCGTTTTTTATTCTAATCATATATAGTATCGATCCTAGAAGTATTACTATGGTATACAGTTCGTTCCTTAATGTAAAAATAAACAACCACCGTCTTGACAGCGGTTTGATTCCCCATTGAAGAGAATTTTTAATAAATTGACTGTATATATAACCGTATAAGCCTATACTATAGTTAAGTTGCCTATACAAGATAGTATAGGCAAGAGTTCGTTCTTTATTATGACTTTATTATGATAGAAGTATAATAATGTTTGATTAGTTTTAAACAAGTCATGAACAAGTTCCTTTATCTCCTGTCCAAACTTGGATTAACAAAATGTTTTGGAAAGATAAAACTTCAGGAAAATCAATTCAAAGCATAAGGAATGGATGTTGCCATTCCAAAATTATAGATAATAAAGAGGAATTGGAGATTTTTGTGCTGCGACACAAGAAAATACCATCTGATCTACCAAATGATGAGATTCAAGATTTGAAGAGATCGTTTTCATGGAAGACGCCATTTGTTCAACCACTAACATATCAGGAATTAGATGATGTAGTTAAAATGATAAGCAAGAGTTTTCCCCAGGAAACGATCGACTATGCTAAATGTGGATATAACATTCCGGTCCTATATTTTGTAAAACGCTACTTCGTAATACTACTACTAACAACCCTTCGCATCACAAAACCACTTGAAGCAAACACAGCTGCGCAAGCTCCTTTCCCTTCCCAATCTATTCAAAACCTCCTGGGAAGTTCTAATTTCTTTTAAATATTTTCTTAAGACATCCTCCCACCCCTAATGAGGACGAACTACTTTCTGTTTAAATCTAGATTGTTGGCTGAAAAAAGACAATCCCTAGCATAAGTTTTTGTACACCAGTATTTCAATGACGTTGTCAAACTTGTCTTACTTATTTAGATTTTGTTTTGATCTGAATCTTTTTTCAGGATTTATGGGTTACATTAGTTTTTGCTATGGGGCGTGATCGTCTCTTACTAGGTTGCAGCGGTAGCTAGCAAATCTGAATCTTTCTCAGGAGTAATGGGTTACTTTAGTTTTAACTATGGGGCGTGATCGTCTCTAGATAGGTTACTAGCTACCTCTGCAACCCAGATTATATAAAAAATAACCTAATTGACAAATACCCTTTACGATGAACTATATCGGTCCTTTATGTAAGTTGCTAGCTACCGCTGCAACCCCGACTATAAACCCTGATTACAAACAGGAAAAAGCCTATGGCTTTTCTTCTTTGGAGTAGTAAGAGACGAGTCTCAAAGAATCAGGCAGATAACTAAGTCCAATGTATGGAATAGTTTTTTCTTCTAATAATCATCATTTAATATAACTTTACCACGAACTGTTTGATTGCTTCAAAAATCAAATATCTTTGAAACGACAGCAGTATGAAAAGACATAAGAAATGCAGTTTTTAGTGGAAAAATTTATTCTGTTTTAAAAATAATTTGTTTAAGTTCAAAACTGTGTTTAACCCGATTAATTTCCTTTAAAATGAGCCATTGCACAACTCTCTACGATGTTCCAGTGCCAAGTTATCTGTGGAAAAGAAAAAAACGAAAAAAAGATACCGTTTAAATAGAATGCTGTAGTAGCTGCCACTTTTCTTAATTTTAAAGGCAATTTTTTTCCCTTGCTATTCAAGCCAAAGGACAGATAGCTTCCTTTACAAGTATTTCCGACAAAGGCGGCTCTAATGATGTAATTTTTGTTTTGATCTGACTCTTCTTTAAGGAGCTATGGGTTTTTATATTTTTTAACATTGGGCGTGATCGTCTCTTACTAGGTTGCTAGCTACCACTGCAACCCGGATTTTTCTCATACTTTTCTGCTTTATCATAACATAAATACTGTAATCTCAACTTTAGTTAAGTTGCCTATGCAAGTTAGTATATGTAAGAGATCGTTGTTTATTATAATATTATACAGCTTTCTATGATTTTCCAGTGCCCAGCTAGCTAAGGAGAAAGAAAAAGCGGAAAGAAAAAAATCTCCCTTTTGTGGAGAATAATGTGGTTAAATTCAATTTTCTTGATTTTTAATCCAATATATTTTCTTTGTTATTCAAGCCAAAGGAAGTAAGTTTCCTTTATAAGGGTTTCGGATAAGGCGGTTCTAATGGTGTACTTTTTGTTTTGATCTGACTTTTTTAGGAGTTATGGGTTTTTATATTTCTTAACATTGGATGTGATCGTCTCTTACTAGGTTGCTAGCTTCCGCTGCAACCCGAATTCCAGTAACTATGGGCTATAGTTCGTCCTTTAATAAAAAAAAAAAAATATCCCGTTTGTGGAGAATAACGTGGTTAAAGTCAATTTTCTTGATTTTCAAGCCAATATATTTTCTTTGTTATTCAAGCCAAAGGGCGGTAAGTTTCCTTTATAGGGGTTTTGGACAAAACGGTTCTAATGGTGTACTATTTGTTTTGATATGACTCTTTTTTTAGGAGTTAGGGGTTTTTATATTTCTTAATATTGGACGTGATCGTCTCTTACTAGGTTGCTAGCTACCGCTGCAACCCGGACTATATCATTACAAACAGGAAAAAGCCTACGGCTTTTTCTTCTTTGAAATAGTAAGAGACGAACCTCAAGCAATCAAGTAGCTAACTGTTATTCCACTATATTGACCTTAAGTATATTGACCTTAAATATAACTGTAGTAGCTTATACTATAGTTAAGTGGTCTATAAAATTTAGTATATGCAACAGGTCGTTCTTTATTATAATTTTCTTTGTTATTCAATGTTATTCTTTGTTATTCAAGGCGGTTCTAATGGTGTACTTTTTGTTTTGATTTGACTCTTTTTTTAGGAGTTAGGGATTTTTATATTTCTTAACATTGGACGTGATCGTCTCTTACCAGGTTGCTAGCTACCGCTGCAACCCGGATGTAGAATTACTAACCTATACTCTGATTAAGTGGCGTATAAAATTTAGTATAGGCAAGATGTCGTTCTTTATTATAACATGATTACCATTAAACTTTGGTAATGACATGCAGCCGGAGTCGCAGCTATATTGAACCCAAATGCAGCAAAGTCTCTCTGCTCGTGGAAACCGATTAACGAGAGAATCCTGTATACACGATTTGCATCTAAACATGCAAAGCTGTTGCTAGTCATATGCTATGCACCAACAAATGATGCCGATGAAACCTCGAAAGACGGTTTTTATGAAACCCTCCAGTCCGTCCTAGACTCCATCCCTCTCCATGACGTCGCTTGCTTGGCAGGCGACCTAAATGCGAAAGTTGGTCAGGACAGATCATACTGCCCCGAGGTGTTGGGACATCACGGGCTTGGAACTATCAACGAAAATGGTGCAAGGCTAGTCAGCTTTGCCATGTCGAATGACCTGTTGATAGGAGGTACATTATTCGAGCACAAAGATATACATAAGTATACATGGACATCCCCAGACAAAACTGTCAAAAACCAGATTGACCGCTTTCTAATCCGACGACGGTGGAGAACTAGTCTGAAAGACGTGAGGAGTTACAGAAGTGCGGACGTTGGGTCGGATCATGAACTTCTTGTAGTGACACTCAAGTTGAAACTCCGCTCCAACAGATCCCGACAACCAACAAAACTACCAAGCAATTTTGATGTGGAGAAGCTCAGAGACAAGAATGTTAGGAGACAATTTAACATCAAACTCTCGAACAGATTCGAGGCACTTGCTGATATACCACAAGATGTGGAAGAAGCTTGGACAACTATACAACAGAACTACGCAGAAACTGCTGAAGAAGTTCTTGGCTTTAAAAAGTCAAGGTTGGTAGCTACCGCTGCAACCTGGATACATCAGTCCTTTATGTAAGTTGCTACCTACCGTTGCAACCCGGATAATAAACTGATTACAAACAGGAAAAAGCCTACGGCTTTTTCTTCTTTGAAATAGTAAGAGACAAACCTCAAACAATCAAGTAGCTAACTAATTCCAATGTATGCAATCGCTTGTTATTCCAATGATCGTTATTTAATGTAAGATTATTTCAGTTAGCATAGTCATTTCGTTCTCTACTGTAATTAGTATAGGCAAGAGGTCGTTCTTTATTGTAATGAAAAGACATCAAAAATGCAGTTTTTGGTGGAAAAATTTATTCTCTTTTAGAAATAATTTATTTTAGTTACTATAGATTTTTAACCCAATTAATTTCCTTTAAAATGAGCCATTGAACAACTCTCTACGATGTTCCAGTGCCAAGCTATCTGTGGAAAAGAAAAAAGAAAAAAGAAAAAAAAATATCCCGTTTAGGCAGAATGTTGTAGTAGCTGCCACTTTTCTTGATTTTCAAGCCAATATATTTCCCTTGCTGTTCAAGCCAAGGGACTGAAAGTTTCCTATACAGGGGTTTCGGACAAGGCGGTTCTAATGGTGTACTTTTGAATTTGATCTGACTCCTTTTTTAGGAACTATGGGTTTTTATATTTCTTAACATTGGACGTGATCGTCTCTTACTAGGTTGCTAGCTACCGCTGCAACCCGGATAAATACATTCTGCATCATCTATTTTCATGTTACCTACCCCTAGGATTTGACTTTAAGAAAGACATAACAAGTCCACTTCAACATGTCTGAATTCTTCAGTTAAAACTTCAATATGATAGTTGTTTTTTAACGATGTTACATTTCAATTTCCAATTTTCATTTTATTTAAATCATAGAAACTATTTTGGCCTCAGGCAACGGAGACCCCAAACCATCTCACAACACCGGAACAGCTCCAAACCTTTCATACCAGCCAATCCTCGTGTTGGCATTTGGCGGGTTTGAATAAATGTTTGCATATGCGGCTAAAATAACCGTTTCAATTTAACTTGCATCTATGACATGTTCATAAAATTTTTATTCCATAAATTGTTGCCTTCTTTTTGTGTTTTATTTTCCAAATTTGTGTTTAGGATTTTTTCTAATTTTAATTAGAACTTCTTTTGCGCTAGACCCTTTTAATCTGAGGTGTTGGGGCAAGTTGTCACCCCTGTGATTGTGAAAGTGACACAGGATTTATCTTAGGTATGAATAAACTATCATCTTTTCATCTAAGGGTTACCAAAATAAAAGTCGCTTAATTTAAAGTCACCCGTATCTCTGTTAAAAGCCAAACCTGAATATCAAAATTATTGATTTCAAACGTCTCTCTAACCCCATTTTCTTCTCTTTCTTTTTGTTTTTTTTTTGTGATGGCTGGCCAATTTGGTTTACAATTTACTTGTGATTCACTCCTAATAACATTTGGTGATGTACAAGTAATACAAGTACTTGGTGGTGCACAAGTACTGGGTGATGCACAAGTACTACACGTATTTGGTTATGCACATGTACTTGGTGAAGCACAAGTACTATAAGTACTTTGTGATGCACAAGTACTGCACGTATTTGGTTATGCAAAAGTACTACAAGTACTGGGTGACGCACAAGTACTACAAGTACATGGTGATGCACAAGTAATGCACGTATTTTTTTATGCAGAAGTACTAAAAGTACTTGGTGACGCACAAGTACTGCACGTATTTGGTTATGCACAAGTACTAAAAGTACTTGATGATGCAAATGTACTACAAGTACTTGGTGATGCACAAGTACTGCACGTATTTGGTTATGCACAAGCACTTAGTGGTGCACAAGTACTACAACTAGTGGGTGATGCACAAGTACTACAAGCACTTGGTGATGTACAAGTACTGCACGTATTTGGTTATGCGCAAGCACTTGGTGATGCACAAGTACTGCACGTGTTTGGTTATGCAAAAGTAGTTGGTGATGCACAAGTACTGAACGTGTTTGGTTATGCAAAAGTACTAAAAGTACTTGATGATATATAAGTACGACACACACTTAGTGATGTACTCCTATCACCAAGAGATGACATCTTGTACAACCAATCTCAGTTCTATCGCCTCTTGACTCGCTCCCTCTATAACCTCACTCATACCTGCAAATATTATTACACTACAGACCAAAAATCGTCATTTTTTGGTAGTCCACTTGGGGTCAAATGAAAAGCTGTAGGTCTTCGAATTCTGTGAGAAGAGTTTATAAAAATATTCCAATAAATATTCAAGGAACTTCTTAGAAGGGAGATAAAAAGTAAAGTTCTGAACATAGTGGGCTGAAGAAGGAGCGTGTATGGCTCTATTTTTTTTTTTTTTTTTTTTTACAAACGGGTTACAATAAATAAAAAACAAACATCTCATTTAAAAACACAATCCAATGCATTACTACATGCCGGACAAAAACCCGAAAAAAAGAAAAACACTTAAAAATATATATATAATATTTTCTTTTATTATCTTTTATTTCCTCGGACCCTAATATAACCCAAAAAGGGTCCAACCCATAAACAAATAAATATCTTCTCTTGCCTCCCTCTCCCAACCCTCCAACAAAAAGTGGGAACTTGAGAATCATCCACGCAAACAACCCAACACAACTCACAACATTCACAAAACGAAAGGAGAAAAAAATAAATAAATAAAAAAGGAAATAAATCACTCATCCATTCAAAACCCAAACAATCATCTCACCAACAACATTCGACCAATCATTCTCTACACACAACCACTAAAATCTTACATATTGAGAAAAGCAGCTTATTCCGAGGGAATTTCGAAATTCATCCAGATCTGTCTTGTTTTTTACCTCCTCGGGAAGTTTGTTCCAGACAGCCGGGCCATAAAAACGGATAGAAAATGTAGACCTTGTTGTTACAGGGAACGGGGTTCGTATTGAATGGACATTTCTTATCTCATTCTTGTGTTGAGCTTCAGTAAATCCAATCGAGAAACATGCAGGTAGCAGGTTATTAAAACTTTTAAACATGAATAATGCCGTGTAAAACTTAACTAGGCTGAACAGTGGCAGAATCTTAATACCGTCGTATTGCCTTCGAACCGAGTCAGAACCTCGCATTCCAGATAAAACATGAGCAGCTTTATTTTGTAGAACCCTCAGCGGCAGTAGATAAGTAATAAATGTTGCTGACCAAACGCTTACACAATATAACAAATACGGATGAACCAGCGAGAAATACAACATTCTTAAAATTTTAGGAGGGAAAAACTTTTTCAGTTTCCGCAGCATTCCAGCATTCTTGGGAATTCCTGTACACAGATTCAATATGAGGTTTAAACATAAGACACTCGTCAACTTGGACACCAAGATATTGGACATAACTATGTCTCTGGAGATATCCACGTTCTAGTTGAATACCATGGATCCAAGGATAATAATTAGCACTTCTTCCATATAGAATAAATTTACTTTTACTATGATCCAAACATAATTTATTTACACGTATCCATCTTTCAATACAACTCATTCCTGTATTTAAAAGCAGAAATAAATCTGCCTCAGTCACAGCTGCCACAGAATACTGTGTGACAGAATTCAGTGTTAGAATTCTTCGTTCAGTTTTCTCTATTATTTCAGGTCATTTGTTGTATTTGATTAACTCATGTTTTAAGAGTGGAGTTTACCCGGATTGTTTGAAAAGTGCTCATGTGATACCCCTGTTTAAGAGTGGTGATAAGAATGATATGAATAATTACAGACCAATATCAATGCTCCGAATAATATCGCGTCTGTTTGAAAAACTGATTTATGTAAGAATGGTGGATTTTTTAAATAAAAATTCTTAATTTCACCCTACTCAGTTCGGATTTTGTCATGGGATGTCAACAGAGCAAGCTTTGCTTTTTTTTAACAACATTTGTCAATGATTCGTTGGATGCGGGGTTGAAACTTGCGTCTATATTTCTGGACATTATGAAGGCATTCGACTCTGTTGACCATAGTGTATTATTATCAAAACTAGAGCATGCCGGTATTCGTGGTAATTTTCATAGTTTGATTTTGTCTTTTTGAGTGGAAGGAAACAGTGTGTTGGGGCTGGAAGTGTTCATTCTGATTATATGAATGTGAGATGTGGAGTACCACAGGGTTCTATGCTTGGACCCTTGTTGTTTTTCATCTACATCAATGATTTGAATGCGTGTCTTAAAAGGATATTTAGTCATGTGGGACCTGCAGCTAGAAGGTCAAAGATGATATTGCCTAGATTCGCTGATGACACATCACTGGGTTAAGAATTCTGTTACTGGTCTTAAGAATATAGAGACTTCAGCTGCCTCATCGAGAAAATCATTATAAGAGCCATCACTGGGTGACTGCACAACACTATCAGATACACTCTTACCAATATCTGTAAAATGTGCACACATTTTATTAGCAACTTGATTATCCGAGTGAGCATCAGGAATGTCAGGGATAGTCGGGGCAGCACGAGGGTTCACTACCAACTTGATGATTCTCCACGTTTTCGCAGGATTGCCCTCTGCTTCTTTAAATCTATTTTCAAAGTAGAGCTTTTTAGCCTGTCTTAGAAGGGTGTTAAGATTTCTATTATAACTTTTGTAAATATCTTTATCTGATTGAGATCCAGTTTTAGTAGACCTTTCATAGAGCTCTTGCCTTTTATCCATCGATTTAAGTAGCGCTTTCGATATCCATGGTTTCTTTGTAACATCATAACGTGTACGCTTTTGTTTGAACTCTAGACTTTCATATAACATCTGAATCAGTTTATCATACCATTTACCAAAATTATCATTAACACAATCAGTACCATCAAGGCATTCAAATGACTCATTCGTTTGTTTAGTCCTATATTTATATATAGCTTTCTTATTAATTATAGGCTGTTTAACTTCAGTCATACCATCTCCTTGACGATAACAACTAATAGCTGCACGGATCACAATAGCACAGTGATCGGAAACGTCGTTCACTAACACTCGCGACAAGTCGCAGCTAACATTCAAAAACAGATTATCAATCACAGATGCAGAAGCTCCAGATATTCTAGTTGGGACATTAACAGAAGGGGAAAGACCATAACTATACATAAGATTCAAAAAACTTCTTGCCTTCGAATTCACATCTTGCACATTATTCAAATCAATATTAAAATCACCACTTATAAAGCAAGGCACTCGCGAATCCGGTATTTTATTCAACATATTATCCATCAGGTCCGAAAACTAATCCACATTTCCTGAAGGGGGCCTATAAACAACAATAAGAAATAACTTGCACCCAGACAATGAAACCTCTAACACCATTGATTCAAAAATCATTTCTCGATATACAGCAATATCCGGCCTTGGCTTTACATTATGTCCATTTTTCACATAAATTGCAAGACCACCATGCTGTCTTTCCACTCGATTCCGAAGAAACAACCTATAGCCTGGTATATCCAATAATGAACAGTTATGGTCTTTCAGCCAAGTTTCTGTCAAAGCCATTACAGCAGGTTCCAGCCTAGATGAAACTTCATTAATATAATTAAACGAACTATTTAAACCACGACAATTCATACCATACGTTTTCAGCTCCTGCATAACTTTCCATTCATTCAATTCATTCAGGCACACATATTTTGAATCAGCACACTCGACATTCATTCCACCCTCAACCTGGTCTTCATTCATGGTACCCTCACTCATCTGTGAAAAATCAACACGACGACTCTCAAGTTCCCCCAATCTATTTAAATTTATCTCAACCATTATCAAACATCAAAGACGGGCAAGAGAATGAAGCGAGAGAAACTAAACCATTTAACTTACCCGAAAATTTCATTCTACCATCAAGGTCCGAGGAAATAATGGGGCCATAACCAGGCACCAAAAACACAAAAACCTGAAACAATTGTTGGGTTTGGGTGATTTATTCATTAGTATTATGATGAGTTTTCAGTAGTAGCAGTTTAACCGATCTGGTGGAATCCTTCCACCTTTCATGTGCAAGTGGCCTGGAATGTCCATGAGCCACTGAGATGCTGCAATTTTTTTTAGATACATGATTCTCTGCTCGGAGTTAGTAGTAGCTGTAGTAGTAGTATTTCTAATGATTTTTTTTTTACTGGCTAGCAATACGAATTAGTTACGACCTTTTCTGCCCTTGATTTATCTTCAGACATTTATCTTCAGACCGACAGGAAGCCTATCCACTACTGCAGAAATGGTCCAGACTATGGGCAACAAAAATTATGTTAATATATAAACAAATAGGACTTGTGGTAGTGTGGGAGGGCAATAGATTGATCTCTGCTTACAATGCGGGGCTCAGGTTCGATACCGGCTTCCCCAGGTCCGACGGGGAAGGGAACACCTTGGTTAAATGCGCTCAAGTAAAACATCTAAGATGTCCAAAATGCCACAAATAATCCAGGAGGAAATACTTTATGTTATATTCATAAATAGATTAATTATATTTCTTATCTAATATTTTTGTTTTTACCCATATTTTAGATAATTTCGAAGACCACACTGCCTATCCATGACGATAAATAAAAGTTCAAATAGGGATAAAATCCTTTTAATAGACAGTGATGATGATAACAATGATAGAAATTCACAAAAATACCAGATATTTCGGTCACATATGCAGTGACCGTCATCAGTAGTAAAATATCAATAGTAAAATGTTTTACTACTGATGACGGTCACTGCATATGTGACCGAAATATCTGGTATTCTTGTGAATTTCTATCACTGTTATCATCATCACTGTCTATAAAAAGGATTGTATCCCTATTTTAACTTTTATCTATCCCCATATTTTAGACTTTTTAGTATCTAATATTTTTTTTTGGCCCAGATATGGGGAAAAGAAAAGAACAGGTTCTAAAATGGTAATGGTAACAGTTGACAAAAATAAAGTAAGCCAAATACAAAGCTGAGTATTTCAGCTATATCAGTGTTCTTTATCAAAAAAAATTATCAGAACTTGATTTAAATAAAAGAAAAAGATTGAATTCTGGAAGAGTACCCCACCTTTATTTGACAATATCACATTTCATTTTTGTTGCCATTATACCTTCTGATGTTGAATTACACAGTCTTAGAATTGAATTTTATATAAGTATTGGCTCTAGGGAATTTCCTTTAAAAAATTGTCACTTTTTATATTTGTTCCAGTCAGTAATAGTTATCCTGAAAATTGAGTTTAATTGAAATCCGTTGTAATCTTTTGTATCATAAATATATATAATTAATCCCATATCAATATGTGATAATGGTATCTTAGCTCTTTCTTTTCATTATTAAAAAGTTAATAAGGCTGCTTCTTACTATGCTTCATTGTGAATCAATTGGACTTCAATTGCTATTGTCAAACAGGAATGCCACCTTTTCAGATTTTCTTTGCATTTGATTTACACAAGGCCTAACTTTCAGAACCGTTTTGCACTGATAAAATCAGCACTGAGGTTTTGAGAAAAAGTTCCTAATTTCAACTCTAGAAATACCTGGGAGGAGAACTTATTTGACTTGGTTTATAATTTTATGTGTGAAATTTTATTTTCGTCATGCCTGCTGGGAGGTGGTTAGGAGATGGAAGATTTCACTCCCTGCCAAAATTGGCCTAAGTGTCCCGTCCCTATCTGAAAAATCGTATAGTTTTGGCCTCGAAAATTTTCTTTTTGTTGTGTAAGTTTCTGTTCCTCAAAAAATAAAATTAAATTGGAAAAACACCATTTTTCTATAATATTAGAAAGGACATTAATCATTAGATTTATAATCTTCCCAAAAAGTTGGAAAAATATAATTTAGCCCTTTTCTATAGTTCAGAGAGTGATAGGCAGGTATACTAATAATCTTCACTCAGCAAGTGTCATCTGAGTATAGCAGGACTGCAAAGTGATAGGCATTCATTAATATCTAAAACCAGAAATAAGAATTGTCTGCTTGAACCCATAGCTTTTTTTACCGAAGAAAAAATAGGAATACTACATAAAACAAAAGTTTAAGGGTCGGGGGGGGGGGGGCAGGCTCACCATATGTTTTTAAGAGTCTAGCAAGAAACCAAAATGCAAAATGGAAAAATATCATGTATTATAATGCTTATAGGAGGAAGTTAGTAGTGTCCAGGGGCGAATCTCCAGCATTTTATTGGGGGGGGGGGAAGGGGGGTCCATATCCAGATAGTCAAAAGACATGGGATGTATAATATTTTTTTTTCTTCACATTATTGGGGGTGGCAACTGCCCCCCTCCCTTGCCACCCCCAAACGACGCCCCTGGTAGTGGCTGATGTGTTCTAAAATCTATTTTCCAAAGTGATAATGATTAGCATTATAAGCCTACTTTTACTTTTGTTTCTTTTACTTTTTCAATAATAGTTCTATTTATGTGCATTGGTGTCAATATTTAGTTGAATGCATCGATAAATAAATAAAAGATCCAATTTTGGTACATAATTGTCTAATTTTTTATAGTGACTGTGACCAGGGACGTACACGGGGGAAGAGATTCGAGGCCGAGCTTTCTGAAATCCTAAATTTTCTTTAATTTCTCCTCATATCTTGTTGAAATTATCAGTGACGTTTTCATTATTGGGCCCTCCGAAGGCAAATTGTATCATTTTCCCCTTTCTATGGAAATTCCTGAGTACATGCTTGACTTTGGCCCCTGGTCTATGATCCCCAGGCGGGAAAATGGCTTTAGAAAAGATATATTTGTTTTAAGTATCTTTATTTCTTTTTTAGGAATTCATTTTGTCATAAACTTTCTTACATCCTTTGCTTTTGTCTTTCATTTTTGTCTAAATTTGAGTTCCGACTCAAATTGTACACCACATAAGGTTTAGGAATATGTGACAGTATATAAGGAACTCTCTGTCTCCCCCCCCCTTAGTTGCCCAGGTGATTACGTATTTGATTATTTACGCGTAGATCGAGCAAAGGACACACAAAATGGTCAAATAGTTGCGCTGAAAAAAATGAGGATGGATCGAGAAAGAGATGGCATGCCTGTGAGTGGCATTAGAGAAATCAATATTTTGCTGTCATGTCGACACCAGAATATAGTTAGGCTTCATGAAGTCGCTGTCGGTAAGTGTTATTTTTATACTATTTTATTTTGTTCTATGGACTGCTAATAGTCACCAGAGAAAGCAAAGAACTCTCCAGGAAAAAAAATCGGTGAAAAGTTCTCAAAAACCCACTTTTCAAAGCCTGAGCTCACCCTTCCCTTCGGAAAAATATTCTCCTCCTCCCCTCCCCTATAAGTGTCTAACCCGTCTGCATCTACATACCATGTATATATTATCTTTATTTTTTTGTTAAAAGATAAATTATCTTTTGAAAGTTAATTACATTTGAAAGATAAATTGTTTATCTTTATAAAACTTTTATCTCTATATTATTATTATTATTTATTGAAAACCTGTCTTATTACAAAAAGGAAATGACAGAGCACCATAAAAAAAAGATCACTGTGCAACTATTACATTGTAACTAGTGTAGATGGAGTTGGTTCCAAGCATGTTTTAACAACAAAAATGAGGGAGCACAACAGAAGGGCACTATACTTTCTAGGACGAAAGACAATTAGAAAACTCAGAAATAATGAAGAGCACACTCACTTGTAACAAAAATGAAGAAGGGGAGCTATTACAAAGTTTCTTTCTCTGACGTTTGCTGAAAATGCAAAAATTTGCTCACAAAATTTAAATGCAACAGTTTTTTCCATTTTTGCTCAAGAATTTTCTCAAAAGAAATATATATGAAAAATATTAACTTGATCTATATTCATTAAGCGAGATTTTCAAATAAAAAGAAACGCAACTATTCCAAAAAAAATACTCGCTGAACGGCTCCATATTTTTTCGGAAACATTGGCATCCATGGATGTTTTGGCCTAAAAAAAAACGATCTAGATAGGTCAGAAGTTTGTGAAAATTCGTTAAGAGCCTTAATTTTAGAAGAAAAAAATTATGTGAGTGACGTCATTTTTATATACATCAGTATGGCAATGACGTTGTCATAGTTGTCACACTGAAAAATTGAAGATTTTCATGTACGGAGAAGTTTAAATTAAATTGCTTAAAGAGCGAAAACTGGTAACTGCAAAAATATTTTCACATATTTTGACAAGGGATTACATCAATTCAAAAACCTTTAAAAAGAAAAAAAAAGTTTGAAGCTTAGTAGAATTAGAAAGCTGACAGGTCGGTAAACAGTTGGAGGAAGAATATAGAAAGAGGGAACATACTGTAAATATGGCCTTCAAGTTTTTGGAATTCATTAAACCCTTCTGCAGTATACTACCTGAAATCACCAAACCTGAGAGAAGGGTTCAGTTCAAGGAAAAAGTTTTTTGGACAGCGAGTACCCTTTTCATATTCTTGATTTGCTGCCAGATACCACTTTTTGGTATCATGTCTTCAGATTCAGCAGATCCTTTCTACTGGATTCGAGTTATCCTAGCATCAAACAGAGGAACTTTGATGGAACTTGGAATTTCACCAATTGTGACCTCTGGACTAATTATGCAATTGCTAGCTGGAGCCAAAATGATCGAAGTTGGAGATACCCCGAGAGATAGACAACTCTTCAATGGAGCACAGAAACTATTTGGCATGATTATTACTGTCGGCCAAGCAATTGTATATGTGATGACTGGCATGTATGGTGATCCAAGTGATATTGGCTTAGGAGTTGGTCTTTTGATTGTCATACAATTGTTCATTGCTGGTTTGATTGTAATTCTTTTGGACGAATTTCTTGAAAAAGGCTACGGACTAGGATCAGGAATTTCTCTTTTCATTGCAACAAATATCTGTGAAACAATTATCTGGAAAGCATTCAGTTTCTTTACAGTCAACACTGGAAGAGGTACAGAAATTGAAGGTGCAGTCATTGCTTTGTTCTATTTGCTAGGCACCAGACAAGACAAAGTCGGAGTATTGCGTGAAGCTTTCTGTAGGCAAAATTTACCCAACCTCTTGAACTTGATGGCAACTGTCCTCGTATTCGCCGTTGTTATCTACTTTCAAGGTTTCCGTGTCGATCTTCCAATTAAGTCAGCCCGCTACAGGGGCCAGTATAGCAGCTATCCCATCAAGTTGTTCTACACTTCGAATATTCCTATTATTCTTCAGTCCGCCCTTGTATCAAACCTCTACGTTTTGTCCCAGATGTTGTCTGCTAGATTTGCTGGTAACTTTCTTGTAAACCTACTTGGTGTATGGTCTGACGTTGCGGGTGGAGGACCTGCTCGTGCTTATCCAATCGGAGGTTTGTGTTACTACTTGTCACCCCCTGAAAGCTTGGGTAGCATAGCGGATGATCCAATTCATGCCTTAATCTACATTATTTTATGCTTGGATCCTGTGCTTTTTTCTCCAAATCTTGGATCGACATTTCTGGATCATCTGCTAAAGATGTTGCCAAGCAACTTAAAGAGCAGCAAATGGTAATGAGAGGTCATAGGGAGAAGTCGATGATCCATGAATTGAACAGGTATATCCCAACGGCTGCTGCATTCGGGGGTCTTTGCATTGGTGCTTTATCAGTTTTAGCTGATATGCTTGGTGCCATTGGCTCAGGCACTGGTATTCTGTTGGCTGTCACAATTATATATCAATATTTTGAGATATTTGTAAAGGAACAGTCCGAGGTTGGAGGAA
>CM051256.1:69072086-69177086 GCA_027921565.1 Artemia sinica
TTATTTCAGTAATCGTATCATTATAATGACGTCATATACACCATAGACCTCTTTTTCTTTCCCCTGTTGCATCAGTTACTATAGATATACTTCGGTCCTTACTGTAATCTCTTACTAGTTGCTAGCTACCGCTGCAACCCGGACCGCTGCAACCCGGTTATCGCTGCAATCTGGATAGCTTGCAGCTATCCCTGGAAACACCATATATCATTTACTATGGGCAAGAGATGGTTCTTTACTGTAACGCAGTATTACAAGATTCAAGAACAGGTAGTGAACTTTCTATATCAATGGACCGGTAACCTGCTTTGTCCTGCAATTTTGAAGAAACCTGTACCACCTTTACTCAACAAACTATTAAAAAGTTCAAGAACAGCTAGTGAACTTTTTAAGTCAATGGACCGGTAACTTGTTTTGACCCAGAAGTGAGTATTTTGTTTAGTATAAAAGTAGTTTTTTTGAATTTTGATAAGTTAGTAACTCTACTGATGGTGAAGACCGACTGTGTCATGAAAATATTTAGAGCCTTTGTTTTATATTTTCGTTTCACTGTTTAATAAAAGGACATATCCCTATTTGGAAACTTGTACCACCTTTACTCAACACAGTATTAAAAAATTCAAGAACAGTTAGTGAACTTTTTAAGTCAATGGACCGGTAACTTGTTTTGACCCAGAAGTGATTATTTTGTTTTGTAAAAAGCAGTTTGTTTTAATTTTGATAAAATAGTTAAATAGTAATTCGAAATTACTATAAAGTTCGTTAACATGAGCTGATTGACAATACTAATGGTTAGAGTTCGTTCTTTAAGTTATCATATACTGTTAAAATTCTTTGTTATTTAAGCGCTTCTTAGTGCAGTGGTTAGCACTTAGGACTTTGAGTCCTGTGATCTGAGTTCAAATCTATGAAATATAGGTTACTTATACTACCATTTAAGTTTCCGCCGTAATTCTTTCTTTTCAAAATTAAATTAGTTACTATGGCCTAGAGTTAGTTCTTTACCATATCGTAACAATTTATTTTATAAAAATAATCATTTTTGTTAATTACAAAAGGTTCCTATATATAGCACTTTCCTTTAAAATGAGCCATTACACAGCTCTTTAGTATGACCGTTAACTGTTTGATCTAAAACTTCAGTTACTATGGGTTACAGTTCGTTCCTTATTGTAATTTTGCTCTCTCAATTATTACTTCTCGATACGCCTGGTCGGTTGAATACCTTTGTTTTGCTCTCTCAATTATTACTTCTCGATACGCCTGGTCGGTTGAATACCTTTGTTTTGCTCTCTCAATTATTACTTCTCGATACGCCTGGTCGGTTGAATACCTTTGTTTTGCTCTCTCAATTTTTACTTCTCGATGCGCCTGGTCGGTTGAATATTTTTGCTTTTCTCTTTTCAAGATACTATCTCTGTTGTTTGTGTAGTACTGTTTTTTCAACTTGCGTGCGAGTTGCTTGATTGAAACCATTATGTAATTATGAATGAGAACATTTTTCATCTTTGTAGTTCTTAAGTAGTAATTATGACGTCACAGCGTAATGATTTTGTTGACGTCATAGAGCAATGATATTATTTCATGACGTCTTCAGAAACAACAATATAATTTCATGTTTTTCTATTCACGTCATAGCTCTAATATAAAACTATGATGACATTCATTATTTATCTAGTAGGGTTTCAGACAAGGTAATTCTAATGATGTACTTTTGTTTTGATCTGACTCTATTTTTAGGAGTTTTGTTATATTTCTTAGCATTGGACTGATCATCTCTTACTAGGTTGCTAGCTACTGCTGCAACCCAAATTCACATATATATTTATTTATGAGAGGCAGCCTGGCCGAGTGGTCCAAGGCACTGGTGTTACCCACCAGTCTCTTCGGAGGCGTGGGTTCAAATCTTACCGCTGGTATACGATTATGTTTGAAAGACTGGAGTGTGAAAAGACATCGAAAATGCATTTTTTGGTGGAAAAATTTATTCTCTTTTAGAAATAATTTATTTTAGTTACAAAAGGTTTTTAACCCAATTAATTTACTTTAAAATGAGCTATTGAACAACCCTCTACGATGTTCCAGTGCCAAGCTATCTGTGGAAAAGAAAAAAAAAGAAAAAAATATCCCGTTTGGGGAGAATAACGTGGTTAAAGTCAATTTTCTTGATTTTCAAGCCAATATATTTCCCTTGCTGTTCAAGCCAAGGGACAGAAAGTTTCCTATACAGGGGTTTCGGACAAGGCGGTTCTAATGGTGTACTTTTTGTTTTGATCTGACTCCTTTGTTAGGAACTATGGGTTTTTATATTTCTTAACATTGGACGTGATCGTCTCTTACTAGGTTGCTAGCTACCGCTGCAACCCGGATATGCAATGGTTGGTCATTCCAATGATCGTCTTTTAATGTAACTACCACTAGAACCCCGATTATGTAATACCGCTACAACCCTGATAGCAAAACGGAAAATATTACAAACAGGAAAAAGCCTACGGTTTTTTCTTCTTTGAAATCGTAAGAGACGAACCTCAAACGATCAAGTAGCTAACTAAGTCTAATGAATGTAATAATTTTTTATTCCAATTATCTTCTTTCAATGTAATAATTTACAAACACCATTTATGATGAGCTATATTGGTCCTCTATGTAACTACCCTTTGAACCTTATATTCTTAAGGAACATAATTAAAATTTCTTAAAGTAGTAAAAATAATTTGTTTTAGTCACAAAAGATTTTTAACCCCATTAATTTAATTTAAAATGAGCCATTGAACAACTCTCTATGGTGTTCCAGTGCCATACTATCTGTTGAATTACTAACCTATACTATAATTAAGTGGCGTCTAAAATTTAGTATAGGCAAGAGGTCGTTCTTTATTATAAAAAATTTTATAGATCACTGTGAATATATGGAGGCATAATTGTTCTTTACTTAGTTTCAGCTTTAATTCGATGATCCAGACTTTATGTACTAACTACATCCAAAGACTATGACGTCATTGTTTAATATTGTATATAAAAAATTAAGTTTTTCGTAAAAAAATTAATTAAAAAAAAAAATTAAGTACAAATAGCGCTAGAACTAGAGATTTCCTTTAAAATGAGCCATTGAAGAACTCTCTACGATGTTCCAGTGCCAAGCTATCTGTGGAAAAGAAAGAAAAAAATATCCCGTTTGTGGAGAATAACGTGGTAAAAGTCAATTTTCTTGATTTTCAAGCCAATATATTTTCTTTGTTATTCAAGCCAAAGGGCGGTAAGTTTCCTTTATAGAGGATTTGGACAAGGCGGTTCTAATGGTGTACTTTTTGTTTTGATCTGACTCTTTTTTTAGGAGTTGGGGGGTTTTATATTTCTTAACATTGGAGGTGATCGTCTCTTACTAGGTTGCTAGCTACCGCTGCAACCCGGATCTAAATAAAAAAAAATGAATTCACGGTTAAAGTGATTATTTCAAGAAATCAAAAATAGCAAAAAAATTGCTCATAAAAACAAATAAAAAGCTGCATCCAAACTGGGCATTGTGACTTGGTACATTCACATATGGATTTGATTGTTAACTAAAACACCGAAACGGGATTTATTAATAAACTGATATGTATTTTTCAGGTAGCAGCTATGACAATTCTATACATAGTTTCGATTTATAGTAGATTGATCACAGTTAATCTTTGAATTCTACGTGGATTTGTAGTATATCTTTTTTGATTTTTTTTTTCTATATGCGTTTTTTAAACAGTGGAAAAGAAGTAAACAGAATACTAAAAACAGAAGTTTCATTGCAAATACAAATTTGACCTGCTTGTAATCAGGGTTCATATCAAACAGTTCGTGGTAAAGAACCGTACACTAATAGTGACTCATCTCAGTACTAACCAAAACTCAAAAAACCCAATTTTTTACATTTTTATGATGAATTTAAATGTGTAATAGCGATATTTGACGCAATACGTGATTCCGTTAAAATTAAAAAAAATCCATTTTTATTTCAGTTTAGTCTGTGCTCAGCATTGACAAAGTTATAAAGTGCAAAAATATTTATGAAATATGAGCTAAAATTTTTATTTTATAATTTAAACTGGAGTTATACCTAAAAATTTTAAAATTAGTTTTTTTTTCTTAGATTTTCTGTAATCGATACGTGAGTTAAACATTGAATTAATACAGATTAATACAGGATGACTTTTAAAAACGTCAAAAGAAATTTTTCCATTTGGTTAACTGCCGTACTAATCCTGAAATACTAGCAAGGGATGTCACATCCAACCATCCATCGATGCCAACTGATGAGGTAATGGCAGAAGTAGCTAAACTCATGTTTGATAAACTGGTAATATTTATGGTGATTAAAATGATTGTGAACAGAATTGAAGACCGACAGTGCTATCCTCATGCTTATCAGACGACGAAACTGCTTTCATATTTACTTGAAGATGGAAGCAATACAGTAGTAAAAATCTGTATCGATTCTTATAATGAGGTCTTCTAATGATCGTCTTTTAATATAATATTTTTCACCCCAATTATTTCCTTTAAAATGAGCCATTGAACAACTCTTTACGATGTTCCAGTGTCAAGCTATCTGTGGAATTACTAACCTATACTATAATTAAGTAGCGTATAAAATTTAGTATAGGCAAGAGGTCGTTCTTTAGTATAAGAAAAGAAAAAGAAAAAAGAAAAAAATATCCCGTTTGTGGAGAATAACGTGGTAAAAGTCTATTTTCTTGATTTTCAAGCCAATATATTTTCTTTGTTATTCAAGCCAAAGGGCGGTAAGTTTTCTTTATAGAGGATTCGGACAAGGTGGTTCTAATGGTGTACTTTTTGTTTTGATCTGACTCTTTTTTTAGGAGTTGGGGGGTTTTATATTTCTTAACATTGGAGGTGATCGTCTCTTACTAGGTTGCTAGCTACTGCTGCAACCCGGATAATCAAGAATGAGAGAATTTACAGTTTTGACTTTTCTTATATACTAATTATGACGTCACGGCGTAATGATTTTATTTCATGATGTCATGGCGCAATGGTATTATTTCATGACGTCTTCAGAAACAACAATATAATTTCGTGTTTTTCTATTCACGTCATAGCTCTAATATAAAACTATGATGACATTCATTATTTATCTAGTAGGGTTTCAGACAAGGTAATTCTAATGATGTACTTTTGTTTTGATCTGACTCTATTTTTAGGAGTTTTGGGTTTTTATATTTCTTAGCATTGGACTGATCGTCTCTTACTAGGTTGCTAGCTACTGCTGCAACCCAAATTCACATATATATTTATTTATGAGAGGCAGCCTGGCCGAGTGGTCCAAGGTACTGGTGTTAGCCACCAGTCTCTTCGGAGGCGTGGGTTCAAATCTTACCGCTGGTATACGATTATGTTTGAAAGACTGCAGTGTGAAAAGACATAAAAAAAATGCAGTTTTTGGTGGAAAAATTTATTCTCTTTAAGAAATAATTTATTTTAGTTACTATAGATTCTTAACCCAAATAATTTCCTTTAAAATGAGCTATTGAACAACCCTCTACGATGTTCCAGTGCCAAGCTATCTCTGGATACAAAAGAAAAAAAGAAAAAAAAATATCCCGTTTAGGCAGAATGTTGTAGTAGCTGACACTTTTCTTGATTTTCAAGCCAATATATTTTCCTTGCTGTTCAAGCCAAGGGACAGAAAGTTTCCTATACAGGGGTTTCGGACAAGGCGGTTCTAATGGTGTACTTTTTGTTTTGATCTGACTCCTTTGTTAGGAACTATGGGCTTTTATATTTCTTAACATTGGACGTGATCGTCTCTTGCTAGGTTGCTAGCTACCTCTGCAACTCGGATCACTAACCTATACTATAATTAAGTGGCGTATAAAATTTAGTATAGGCAAAAGGTCGTTCTTTATTATAATACCGCTGCAACCCGGAAATACAAAAGGTTTTTAACTCCATTAATTTCCTTTAAAATGAGCCATTGAACAACTCTCTACGATGTTCCAGTGCCATGCTATCTGTTGAATTACTAACCTATGATATAATTAAGTGGCGTTCAAAATTTAGTATAGGCAAAAGGTCGTTCTTTATTATAAAAGGAAAAAAATATCCCGTTTGTGGAGAATACCGTGGTAAAAGTCAATTTTCTTGATTTTCAAGCCAATATATTTTCTTTGTTATTCAAGCCAAAGGGCGGTAAGTTTCAAAGGGCGGTATTCAAGCCAAAGGGAGGTTTCGGAAAAGGCGGTTTTATAGGTGTACTTTTTGTTTTGATCTGACTTCTTTTTTTAGGAGTTGGGGGTTTTTATATTTCTTAACATTGGAGGTGATCGTCTCTTACTAGGTTGCTAGCTACCGCTGCAACCCTGATATGGGCGAGAGATCGTTCTTTACTGTAACATATTGAAAATCAGCATAAGAATCCAATTCATTTTATGTTGGTATCACAATTCCGCTTTTAGAGTTTCAGTTACTATTGAGACGAGTCGCTTTTACTATACAGTTCGTTACCACGAACTGTTTGATATAAGAGAGTTCACAAAACAATTAATTTGATTTTTAAACATATCCCATATGGTCTAGTGGTTTTGGATAGTTGGCTTTCATCCCATCGGCTCGGGTTCGAATCCCGGTGTAGTAATTATTTTTAAAACATAAATCGTAAGGAATTGATTAGCTAATTTGACAATACATAGTTACTAAGGGTAAGAGTTCGTTCCTTACTATAAGTACATAAATCAAATATCTTTGAAAAGACTGCAGCATGAAAAGACATAAAAATGCAGTTTTTAGTTGAAAAATCTATTCTATTTTAGAAATAATTTATTTTAGTTACAATAGATTTATAACCCAATTAATTTCCTTTAAAATGAGCCATTGAACAACTCTCTACGATATACAAGTGCCAAGCTATCTGTGGAAAAGAAAAAAAAAAGAAAAAAAAGAAAAAAATATCCTGTCTAGGCAGAATGTTGTAGTAGCTACCACTTTCTTGATTTTCAAGCCAATATATTTCCCTTGCTGTTGAAGTCAAGGACAGAAAGTTTCCTATATAGGGGTTTCAAACAAGACAGTTCTAATGGTGTGCTTTTTGTTTTGATCTGACTCCTTTTTTTAGGAGTTAAGGGTTTTTATATTTCTTAACATTGGACGTGATTGTCTTTTACTAGGTTGCTAGCTACCGCTTCGACCCGGATAATGCCGCAGTAACCAAGTTTTAGAGTTTGTTCTTTAATGTAATTTGACATAAACTTCATTAATCGTATATTTTAATATATCCTATATGGTCTAGAGGTTGGGATAGCTCTCAGCCAGTTGGCTTGAGTTCAATTTCCGTATGGAAAATTTTTACTTATGATGATTTCTTAAGGAACATAATTAAAATTTCTTAATGTAATAAAAATAATTTGTTTTAATTACAAAAGGTTTTTAACCCTATTAATTTCCTTTAAAATGAGTCATTGAACAACTCTCTACGATGTTCCAGTGCCAAGCTATCTGTTGAATTACTAACCTATAACATAATATAATGGCGCATAAAATTTAGTATAGGCAAGAGGTCGTTCTTTATTATATTCTTTATTATAATTTCAGTTAATATATATTTTTTTTGTTAAAACCCCCCAAAAAATTACTACATTTTACATAATAATGGATAATTATGTAAGAAATAACATAAGTTTCAAAATGCTAAAAAGTTATAAGTTTCAAAATGCTGGATAGTTGGCTTTCAACCAATTAGCTTGGGTTCGAATCCCGGTGTGGGAATTATTTTTAAAACAAAGTCAGGTGAAATTAATTACCTAATTTGACAAGACATAGGTAACTAAGGGCAAGAGTTCGTTCTTTACTATAATTGGACTTGAGTTTGTTTTTTAACTATAAATACAAACAGGAAAAAGCCTACGGCTTTTTCTTCTTTTAAATAGTAAGAGACGAAACTCAAACAATCAAGTAGCTAACTAAATCCAATGTATGGAACGGTTTGTTATTTCAGTGATCGTCTTTTAATGTAAAAATATAAATACTGTAATCTTAACTACAGTGAAGTTGCGTATGCAAGTTAGTATAGGGAAGAGTTTGATCTTTATTACATGATCTGACTCTATTTTTAGGAGTTTTGTTATATTTCTTAGCATTGGACTGATCGTCTCTTACTAGATTGCTAGCTACTGCTGCAACCCGGATTCACATATATATTATTTATGAGAGGCAACCTGGCCGAGTGGTCCAAGGCACTGGTGTTAGCCACCAGTCTCTTCGGAGGCGTGGGTTCAAATCTTACCGCTGGCATACGATTATGTTTGAAAGACTGCAGTGTGAAAAGACATCGAAAATGCAGTTTTTGGTGGAAAAATTTATTCTCTTTTAGAAATAATTTATTTTAGTTACAAAAGGTTTTTAACCCAATTAATTTCCTTTAAAATGAGCTATTGAACAACCCTCTACGATATTCCAGTGCCAAGCTATCTCTGGAAACAACTAAAAAAAGAAAAAAAGAAAAAAATATCCCGTTTAGGAAGAATGTTGTAGTAGCTGCCACTTTTCTTGATTTTCAAGCCAATATATTTCCCTTTCTGTTCAAGCCAAGGGACAGAAAGTTTCCTATACAGGGGTTTCGGACAAGGCGGTTCTAATGGTGTACTTTTTGTTTTGATCTGACTCCTTTTTTAGGAACTATGGGTTTTTATATTTCTTAACATTGGACGTGATCGTCTCTTACTAGGTTGCTAGCTACCGCTGCAACCCGGATATTGAGACGAGTCACTCTTACGATACAGTTCGTTACCAAGAACTGTCTGAAAATATAATTGAGTATTAATACTGTATTCTCTGATAACTTCCAATATGGTTACTACCCACGACTATGACGATGTATCATATTGTGAATTTTACAACTTTAATTGATGATGTCATAGTGCAAGTGGCTAGCACGATCGGCTGTTAGCCGAAAGGTTGGTGGTTCAACGAAACCCATTTCTTTAATGTAATATTGTAATTGGTATGGTGAAATAATAATATGCATATGGTTCTTAAATCATACTTCTTTATGGTTCCATATGGTCTAGTGGCTAGGATAGTTAACTTACACTGAACAGGCTCAGGTTCGATTCCCGGTGTTGGAAAATTTTTAACTCTATAATCTTCGAACATTTGAACCTTTTATAATGCATAATATAAATACTATAATCTTAACTATAGTAAAGTTGCGTATGCAAGTTAGTATAGGGAAGAGTTCGATCTTGATTATAATTAGGAACTATGGGTTTTTACATTTCTTAACATTGGACGTGATCGTCTCTTACTAGGTTGCTAGCTACCGCTGCAACCCGGATTATTATAAAAATATATATTAAAAAATGGAATTTTTTGGTCTGAAAATACATAGTCAATCCCATATCGGGTAGTTAGAACCTAACCAAAAATAAAACTAATTTTAACATTTTAAGGTATTTTTCTAGCTCGAATAGAAATATTCGAACTATTGCTCGGATACCATGGATATTTTTGCAGTTTACACAAGCTGCAAAGAACGCACAGGCTGATCTTTGTAAATTGAGAAAAATTTTACGAATGTTTTACCGGGATTACGAAAAATATTCAAAATTAAAGATTAAAATTATCTCTGAAAGAATAGATTTTGTTGAAAAGTCAGCTAGAGATGCTTTCGCAAAACTTCATAGTAATATCCAAAAGAAATGTTGCATGTTTAGTGAAAAGCTTCCAATGTATGGACCGGCAACTGTGGAACAGTTTACAGATGTAATGGGAAATCTTATACATCACTGTGAATATATGGAGGCATAATTGTCCTTTACTTAGTTTCAGCTTAAATTCGATGATCGAGCCTTTATGTAATACTAACTACATCCAGCGACTATGACATCATTGATCAATATTGTATATAAAAAATTAAGTTTTTCGTAAAAAATAATTAATTAAAAAAAAATTAAATGCTCGAGCCTTTATGTAATAAAGGCTCGATGATCGAGCCTTTATGTAATATAATGATGCATAATATAAATACTGTAATCTTAACTATAGTGAAGTTGCGTATGCAAGTTAGTATAGGGAAGAGTTCGATCTTTATTATAAACTTACTGTATTACAAACAGGAAAAAGCCTATGGCTTTTTCTTAATTTGAATAGTAAGAGACGACCTGGCTACAACCTACGCTTATGACATCATTGATCTATCTTTAATATTAATTATAATCTTATTTTAGTTACTATGGGCTGGAGGTTCGTTCTTTACTGTAACTTAACATTGGACGAGATCTTCTCTGACTAGGTTGCTAGCTACTGCTGCAACCCGGATTACTGTAATCGTC
This sequence comes from Artemia sinica, assembly GCA_027921565.1. NCBI lineage: Eukaryota > Metazoa > Arthropoda > Branchiopoda > Anostraca > Artemiidae > Artemia > Artemia sinica. The sequence goes on from CM051256.1 coordinate 69,082,406, forward strand.
CTTTAATATAAAATATAGGCTAGAGTTCGTTCTTTATTTTACCTTACTGTATTACAAACAGGAAAAAGCCTATGGCTTTTTCTTAATTTGAATAGTAAGAGACGACCTGGCTACAACCTACGCTTATGACATCATTGATCTATCTTTAATATTAATTATAATCTTATTTTAGTTACTATGGGCTGGAGGTTCGTTCTTTACTGTAAAACAGGCAGCTAACTAAGTCCAATGTATGCAATGGTTTGTTGTTCTAATGGTCGTCTTTTAATGTAAAACACGTACAAAGATGTATTAACCAATTTAATATCATGACTTATATATTATTTATATATTATAAGTCTCTGATAGTACAGTGGTCACTATCGCTGTTTGTCATGCGGAAGACTTGGGTTCGATTCCCCGTCAAAAAATTTTTTAATATACTGAATTTAAAGTAGTATCTCTTAAATTTACAATTTAAAAAAGTAACTCAGTTTCCCTACCTCTTAGCTAAATATAATAACTTTAATATAAATTAATAAAGGCAAGAGGTCGTTCTTTATTATAAATTTAATGTAACATATCAGTTACTATGGGAGAGAGATCGTTCTTTACTGTAATGTTGTTCTTAAGTAGTAATTACGACGTCACGGCGTAATGATTTTATTGACGTCATGGCGCAATGATATTATTTCATGACGTCATCAGAAACAACAATGTAATTTCGTGTTTTTCTATTCACGTCATAGCTCTAATCTAATATAAAGCTATGACGACATTCATTATTTATCTAGTAGGGTTTCAGACAAGGTAGTTTCAATGATGTACTTTCGTTTTGATCTTACTCTATTTTTAGGAGTTTTGTTATATTTCTTAGCATGGGACTGATTGTCTGTTACTAGGTTGCTAGCTACTGCTGCAACCCAAATTCACATATATATTTATTTATGAGAGGCAGCCTGGCCGAGTGGTCCAAGACACTGGTGTTAGCCACCAGTCTCTTCGGAGGCGTGGGTTCAAATCTTACCGCTGGTATACGATTATGTTTGAAAGACTGCAGTGTGAAAAGACATCAAAAATGCAGTTTTTGGTGGAAAAATTTATTCTCTTTTAGAAATAATTTATTTTAGTTACTATAGATTTTTAACCCAATTAATTTCCTTTAAAATGAGCTATTGAACAACCCTCTACGATGTTCCAGTGCCAAGCTATCTGTGGAAAAGAAAAAAAAAAGAAAAAAGAAAAAAATATCCCGTTAGGGGAGAATAACGTGGTTAAAGTCAATTTTCTTGATTTTCAAGCCAATATATTTCCCTTGCTGTTCAAGCCAAGGGACAGAAAGTTTCCTATACAGGGGTTTCGGACAAGGCGGTTCTAATGGTGTACTTTTTGTTTTGATCTGACTCCTTTGTTAGGAACTATGGGCTTTTATATTTCTTAACATTGGACGTGATCTCTTACTAGGTTGCTAGCTACCGCTGCAACCCGGATTGCTCCTTAGACACCATAAATATTTTTGCAATTTACATAAAAGCTTTAGAGATTCTAAACTAAAAACTAAATGATCTTAAAGTTTTTGATTTTTCTATAGCATCATATCCAGTGACAGCTTCATACAAAGGTGGCCTGATAGCAAAACACATCGAAGAGTTTAAGTTTTAGTTTAGAGTTTTAATTTAGAGTGTTATAGCGTTTATAATGGCATTATAACGGCATAGTTATGTAAGGCAGTGTGGTCGAGCGGTTTAAGGGGCTGGTGTTAGCCACTCTTCAATTCGGAGGCATGGGTTCGAATCCCACCGCTGACAGTATTTTATACCAAAGCTAATTATAATCTTGTTTTAGTTACTATGAACTGAAGTTCGTTCTTTACTATAATGATTTTATTGACGTCATGGCGCAATGATATTATTTCATGACGTCTTCAGAAACAACAATATATTTTCGTGTTTTTCTATTCACGTCATAGCTCTAATATAAAACTATGATGACATTCATTATTTATCTAGTAGGGTTTCAGACAAGGTAGTTCTAATGATATACTTTTGTTTTGATCTGACTCTATTTTTAGGAGTTTTGGGTTTTTATATTTCTTAGCATGGGACTGATCGTCACTTACTAGGTTTCTAGCTACTGCTGCAACCCAAATTATAAGAGGCAGCCTGGCCGAGTGGTCCAAGGCACTGGTGTTAGCCACCAGTCTCTTCGGAGGCGTGGGTTCAAATCTTACCGCTGGTATGCGATTATGTTTGAAAGACTGCAGTGTGAAAAGACATCGAAAATGCAGTTTTTGGTGGAAAAATTTATTCTCTTTTAGAAATAATTTATTTTAGTTACTATAGATTTTTAACCCAATTAATTTCCTTTAAAATGAGCTATTGAACAACCCTCTACGATGTTCCAGTGCCAAGCTATCTCTGGATACAAAAGAAAAGAGAAAAAAAGAAAAAAATATCCCGTTTAGGTTGCTAGCTACCGCTGCAACCCGGATAAACGCTTCTACCCGGAGTGTGATCGCCTCTACTAGATTGCTAGCTACCGCTGCAACCCGGATGAAATCTCTTCTTTGTTTGATGTGAAATTACAAACAGGAAAAAGCCTATGGCTTTTTCTTTTTGGAATAGTAAGAGACGAACTGGCTACAAACTATGATTATGACATCATTAATCACTCTTTAACAGGAAATGTTCTTTTCTAGGTTTTGGCCATCTCTACAGCCATGATACTGATGGAAATTGTAACCATTTAACAATTCTCTGCGATGTTCCAGTGCCAAGCTATTGGTGGAAAAGAATCTTTAATATTAATTATAATCTTTTTTTAGTTACTATGGTTGGAAGTTTGTTCTTTACTGTAACAGTTAGAAATGCTTTTTTCTTGAGTCGGTGTTCCAGGAATTTGTTCTAAATCATTAGTCTTACAAACACATTTACTAATAACCCTAACAGGCTCGTTTTCGCCATAATTGAAAAACATTGCTTTTCCTTCGCTGTTGATAGGTATGCTTGTATATATATTTTTATTGCTGCTACATAAACTGCAATTGCTCCTTCCAAAATTAATATACGAATTTTCTAAGAAGTACGCCTCCGTATATTCACTGTGTTGTCGAACATTTTCCATTGCATCTATAAACTGTTCCGCAGTTGCCAATCCATACCTTGGAAGCTTTTCGTTAAACTGACAACATTTCTTTTGGATATTGCCATGAAGCTTTGCCAAAGCATTTCTAGCCGACTTTTCAACAGCATCCGCTCTTTCAAAGAGAATTTTAATCTGTAATTTCGAATACTTTTCGTGATCCCGATAAAACATGCGTAAAATGTTTCTCAATTTACAAAGATCAGCCTGCATTTTTGCCATCTTCTTGTATTTCTGAATGTAATTTTTCCCTTTGTCCTTATGCGTTCTTCGGTACAACCTCGCAGAGAATTTAATTTTTTCATTATAGCTTTTGTCACCCCAGTATCTACCCATTATTCTGGTAGCAACTTTTTTCTTATGTTTGTTTCGGTAATCTATATCGTTATCATACCGTTCCTTGCTCTTTTGTTTCGCTGTCTCAATTTTCCCTTCTCGATACCCCTGATCCGTAAGATACCTCTGTTTTGCTCTGTCATATTTCATTTTCTTAAATCCTGGATCACAAGACATCTTAGTAGCAATCCTTACGCGTGCTCGAGCTTTATTGCGTTTGGTGGCATTTTTATCTCTTTTAAATAAACTTTTCTTATATTTCAGGATGTTAGCTTTATTTTTTGTGTAGTAAAGTTTTCTATTAGTAGAAATTTGGATTGTTCTATTTTGATATTGTTTTTGGTTATTCTTTCTTTTTTTCCACTCGCGTGAGACCATATTTTTTCAAGATTTAAAATTATTAAGCACACAAAATCCCGTGTCGAGTATCTAAAACCTAGCATAAAACAAAACTAATTTTAAAATTTTCAGGTATTTATCTTGTTTGAATTACAAAATTAGTATTATTGGTTAGACACCATAAATATTTTTGCAGTTTAAATAATAAGTTTAGTGATTCTGGACTGAAAACTAAAATAATTGCAATTATGAGACAATAATATGGAGATATGTACTTTACGGGTTACAGGATACAATAATAAATTTGAACTGAGATGAAAAAAAAATTTCTTCCAGGAGACAAAAAGCAAAACTAATTTTAGAATTTTCATGTATTTTTGTTGTTTAAATTAAAAAATTACTATTACTGATTAGGCATCATAAATATTTTTGCAGTTTACATAATAATTTTAGCGATTAAGCCAAAAAAGAAAATTTTGGTTCCAGGAGTTTCGGTTACTATTGAGACAAGTAGCTATTATTACTATAGAGTTCATTACATGGACTGTTTTATTGCTTCAAAATTCAAATATCTTTGAAAAGACTGCAGTATGAAAATACATCAAAAATGCAATTTTTTTGACAAAATTGATTCTACTTTAAAAAGTATTTTATTTTTAAATACAAAAGTGACTAGATGTTGCAATTTCCTTTAAAATGAGCTATTATACAGCTCTCTATGATTTTCCAGTGCCCAGCTAGCTGAGCAGAAAGAAAAAGCGGAAAGAAAAAAATATCCCGTTTGTGGAGAATAACGTGGTAAAAGTCAATTTTCTTGATTTTCAAGCCAATATATTTTCTTTGTTATTCAAGCCAAAGGGAGGTAAGTTTCCTTTATAGAGGATTCGGACAAGGCGGTTCTAATGGTGTACTTTTTGTTTCGATCTGACTCTTTTTTTAGGAGTTGGGGGGTTTTATATTTCTTGACATTGGAGGTGATCGTCTCTTACTAGGTTGCTAGCTACCGCTGCAACCCGGATACAAACAGGAAAAAGCCTACGGCTTTTTCTTCTTTTAAATAGTAAGATACGAACCTCAAACAATCAAGTAGCTAACTAATTCCAATGTATGCAATTGTTTGTTATTTCAACGATCGTCTTTTAATGTAAAATTACATAATCCATATTTATGTTTCAGTTAACATGGGCTAGGTGTCCTTCTTTATTGTAATTCGTTCTTTATAATATTTAATGTTCGTTCTTTACTGTAATATAAGAAAACTTAATTGACAAATACCCTTTATGATGAACTTTATCGGTCCTTTATGTAATAATTACAAACAGGAAAATGCCCATGGCTTTTTCTTAATTGGAATAGTAAGAGACGACCTGGCTTAAAAATTATGATTTTAAAAATAATTTATTTTATAATTAGTAAAGGTGTTTAACCCCATTAATTTACTTTAAAATGAGCCATTAAACAACTCTCTACGATGTTCCATTGCCTAGCTATCTGTGGAATTACTAACCTATACTATAATTAAGTGGCGTATAAAATTTAGTATAGGCAAAAGGTCGTTCTTTATTATAAAAAATAAAAATTAATTTTTTCAATTTTTACGTCACGTCGCTCATTAAGTCATATATGGTTATTAGTACACAATAGGTTTTAGATATTACGTCATGTCCTTATTGCGTCATATATGGTTATTAGTAGATAATCGGTAAAATATTCGTTCTTTATTATAAAAAAAATGCAATTTTTTTGACAAAACTGATTCTACTTTAAAAAGTATTTGTTTTTTAATTACAAAAGTGACTAGATGTAGCAATTTCCTTTAAAATGAGCTATTATACAGCTCTCTATAATTTTCCAGTGCCCAGCTAGCTGAGGAGAAAGAAAAAGCGGAAAGAAAAAAATATCCCGTTTGTGGAGAATAACGTGGTTAAAGTCAATTTTCTTGATTTTCAAGCCAATATATTTTCTTTGTTATTCAAGCCAAAGGGCGGTAAGTTTCCTTTATAGGGGTTTCGGACAAGACGGTTCTAATGGTGTACTTTTTGTTTTGATCTGACTCTTTTCTTAGGAGTTAGGGGTTTTTATATTTCTTAACATTGGACGTGATCGTCTCTTACTAGGTTGCTAGCTACCGCTGCAACCCGGATAAAATTATTAAGCACACAAAATCCCGTGTCGAGTATCTAAAACCTAGCATAAAACAAAACTAATTTTAAAATTTTCAGGTATTTATCTTGTTTGAATTACAAAATTAGTATTATTGGTTAGACACCATAAATATTTTTGCAGTTTAAATAATAAGTTTAGTGATTCTGGACTGAAAACTAAAATAATTGCAATTATGAGACAATAATATGGAGATATGTACTTTACGGGTTACAGGATACAATAATAAATTTGAACTGAGATGAAAAAAAAATTTCTTCCAGGAGACAAAAAGCAAAACTAATTTTAGAATTTTCATGTATTTTTGTTGTTTAAATTAAAAAATTACTATTACTGATTAGGCATCATAAATATTTTTGCAGTTTACATAATAATTTTAGCGATTAAGCCAAAAAAGAAAATTTTGGTTCCAGGAGTTTCGGTTACTATTGAGACAAGTAGCTATTATTACTATAGAGTTCATTACATGGACTGTTTTATTGCTTCAAAATTCAAATATCTTTGAAAAGACTGCAGTATGAAAATACATCAAAAATGCAATTTTTTTGACAAAATTGATTCTACTTTAAAAAGTATTTTATTTTTAAATACAAAAGTGACTAGATGTTGCAATTTCCTTTAAAATGAGCTATTATACAGCTCTCTATGATTTTCCAGTGCCCAGCTAGCTGAGCAGAAAGAAAAAGCGGAAAGAAAAAAATATCCCGTTTGTGGAGAATAACGTGGTAAAAGTCAATTTTCTTGATTTTCAAGCCAATATATTTTCTTTGTTATTCAAGCCAAAGGGCGGTAAGTTTCCTTTATAGGGGTTTCGGACAAGGCGGTTCTAATGGTGTACTTTTTGTTTTGATCTGACTCTTTTTTTAGGAGTTAGGGGTTTTTATATTTCTTAACATTGGACTTGATCGTCTCTTACTAGGTTGCTAGCTACCGCTGCAACCCGGATTACCATTAAACTTTGTCATTTTCTGACGGCAGTGATTGCAAGTCGTCATTTATTTGAAGTACCATTCTCTCCACGAAAACCTTCAAGTCAGACTTCCTACTTTCACAAGCTGCGATAACTTCTGAATGATTAGGTGAATTTTCAGAATCAGTGTCCATCACACATTTATTTGAAATAAGGCTGAATGCAAAAACAAACATGCCACAGTGGCGAGCTACAACAACTTCTGGTACAGTGGACATTCCTACAGCATTAATATTTGATGTATTTAGTAGCATTTGGCATTCAGACGGTGTCTCATATGCTGGACCACCATTCATGCAATAAACACCTTCGTGAATATTTTCTTTCAAGCCAATTTCGCTACCAATTTTTAGTGCATATTCACGATATTTTTTATTGTACGCACCTTGCATTGAGGGGAATCGAGTGCCAAATTTCTTATCATTTGGGCCAACCAATGGAGATCTTCCAGCTAACCCCGGAATGCTTACATGGTCTTTTATTATCATTATGTCGCCAATTTTGTGATTGGACATTAAACCACCAGCAGCATTGCTAATGATCAAACTCTTAACTCCCATTACGTGCAAGACTCGAACCGGTAAAGCACACTTCCAAGTCGGGTATCCTTCGTACGGATGAAATCTACCTTGCATACACACAACTGGGACATTTTTAAGCAGCCCTATTACCATTTGGCCCTTATGCCCAACAACAGTTGAAACAGGGAAATGGGGTATATTTTCGTAATGAATGGTGATTCTATTTTCTAATAAGTTTCCAAGTTCACTTAACCCAGAGCCGCAAATAATTCCTATCTGGCACCTGTACTTTGTTTTAGATAATAAAAAATCAGCAATAGCTTTAATCTCATCATAATTAAGAGGTGATTCTTCAACAACAGGAGTTTGACGTAGATGATTCCAACTATTGGCTGTCAAGTTTTTCAGCTGAGAAGAGAAGCTCATAAGAATCTCATTTGCAATGTCTGAATATTTAGTCATTGTTTCAAATAACAATACTATTGCTTTATATTGAAACCACGCATCAAGTATCGAAAACCTATCAAAAATAAAAACTAATTTTAAAATTTTCTGATATTTTTCTAGTTTTTATTAAAAAATTAGAATTATTGCTCATTCACCAAAAATATTTTTGCAGTTTACATAATAACTTTAGTCATCAATAAAATTAAATTATTCTATTTGAAATTTTCAGGAATTAATCTAGTTTCAATTCAGTAATCAGTTTTTTTGTTAAAATTAAAGAACCTAATATATATAATATAACTATATCTATATACTTTTGATAAAGTTAATAACACTATTTTGATCTTTGTATTTAAGGTGATGTTAATACCATTTGCTATTACAGTGTTGTACAGTGTTGTATCCTTAAAGAAATGTATTTTTTGGGATTGGATGTGATCTTCTGTTACTAGGTTGCAAGCTACCGCTGCATCCCGGATCAAGTTGCGTATATAAGTTAGTATAGGCAAAAGTTCATTCTACACTATAAAATTTTGTTTCATGGATCGCTAAAGTTATTATGTAAAATGCAAAAATATTTATGGTGTCTGAGCAATAATTTTTATTCTTTAATGAAAACTAGAAAAATACCTGAAAATTTTAAAATTAATTAGTATTTTTGATAGGTTCTTACTACTCGAAACATCATAATATAAGGAGGTGTTCGGAAAAATAGCTATAAATATATTATGGTCTTAACAGAACAAAGTAATTTAATATAAACGTCATTAATCAAATATCTTAATATATCCTAAATGATCTAGTGATTATGATAGCTGGCTCTCGCCCAGTTGGCCCGAGTTCGATTCCCGGTATGGTGAAAATTTTACTAATGATTACTTAAGAAGTATAATTAAAATAATCATCCGGGTTGCAGCGGTAGCTAGCAACCTAGTAAGAGACGATCACCTCCAATGTTAAGAAATATAAAAACCCGTAGCTCCTAAAAAAAGAGTCAGATCAAAACAAAAAGTACACCATTAGAACCGCCTTGTCCAAATCCTCCATAAAGGAAACTTACCGCCCTTTGGCTTGAATAATAAAGAAAATATATTGGCTTGAAAATCAAGAAAATAGACTTTTACCACGTTATTCTCCCCAAACGGGATATTTTTTTCTTTTTTTTTTTCTTTTTCTTTTCCACAGATAGCTTGGCACTGGAACATCGTAGAGGGTTGTTCAATAGCTCATTTTAAAGGAAATTAATTGGGTTAAAAACCTTTTGTAACTAAAATAAATTATTTCTAAAAGAGAATAAATTTTTCCAATAAAAACTGTATTTTTGATGCAGTGACGTCATAATTACTATATAAGAATTATAATAAAGAACGACCTCTTACCTATACTAAATTTTATACGCCACGTAATTATAGTATAGGTTAGTAATTCAACAGATAGCATGGCACTGGAATATTGTAGAGAGATGTTCAATGGCTCATTTTGAAGGAATTATAATAAAGATCGAACTCTTCCCTATACTAACTTGCATAGGCAACTTCACTATAGTGAAGATTACAGTATTTATATTAAACATCATTATAAATTATAAAAGGTTCGAATGTTCGAAGATTATAGAGTTAAAAATTTTCCCACACCGGGAATCGAACCCGGTTCTCCTAAGTGAAATTTAACTATCCTAGCCACTAGACCAAATGGGACCATAAACAAGCATGATTTAAGAACCATATGCATATTATTATTTCACCATACCAATTATAATAAGGCCAATACAAAATCGTCGAATTGCAACCTTACTTTTGACAAATCAGTTAAATCTTCATCAGACTTAAAAACTGTTTTGCTAGTTTTGCAGTAAAGAATTACATTAAAAGTATAATAAAGAACGAACTCTTGCCCTTAGTTACCTATGTTTTGTCAAATTAGCTAATTAATTTCACCATATTTTGTTTTAAAAATAATTCCCACACCGGGATTCGAACCCAAGCTAATTGGTTGAAAGCCAACTATCCTAAGCCACTAGACCATATGAGATACGTGTAGAAAGCTAATTAATTGTTTTATGATATCTTATAGCATAAATTTCATCGGATATAGCTGAAACCTAGTAAAGAACAAACCAAGGCACATAGTAACCAAAACTTTTAGAATAAAGAATGAACTCTTGCCTATACTAGATTAGATACTCAACTTAATTATAGTTAATGATCCGGGTTGCAGCGGTAGCTATCAACCTAGTAAGAGACGATCACGTCCAATGTTAAGAAATATAAAAACCCATAGTTCCTAACAAAGGAGTCAGATAAAAACAAAAAGTACACCATTAGAACCGCCTTGTCCGAAACCCCTGTATAGGAAACTTTCTGTCCCTTGGCTTGAACAGCAAGGGAAATATATTGGCTTGAAAATCAAGAAAATTGACTTTAACCACGTTATTCTCCACAAACGGGATATTTTTTTCTTTTTTTCTTTTTTTTGTATCCAGAGATAGCTTGGCACTGGAAAATCGTAGAGGGTTGTTCAATAGCTCATTTTAAAGGAAATTAATTGGGTTAAAAATCTATAGTAACTAAAATAAATTATTTCTAAAACAGAATAAATTTTTTCACCAAAAACTGCATTTTTGATGTCTTTTCACACTGCAGTCTTTCAAACATAATCGTATACCAGCGGTAAGATTTGAACCCACGCCTCTAAAGAGACTGGTGGCTAACATCCGGGTTGCAGCGGTAGCTAGCAACCTAGTAAGAGACGATCACGTCCAATGTTAAGAAATATAAAAACCCATAGTTCCTAACAAAGGAGTCAGATCAAAACAAAAAGTACACCATTAGAACCGCCTTGTCCGAAACCCCTGTATAGGAAACTTTCTGTCCCTTGGCTTGAACAGCAAGGGAAATATATTGGCTTGAAAATCAAGAAAAGTGGCAGCTACTACAACATTCTGCCTAAACGGGATATTTTTTCTTTCTTTTCTTCTTTTCCAAAGATAGCTTGGCACTGGAAAATCGTAGAGGGTTGTTCAATAGCTCATTTTAAAGGAAATTAATTGGGCTAAAAATCTATAGTAACTAAAATAAATTATTTCTAAAACAGAATAAATTTTTTCACCAAAAACTGCATTTTTGATGTCTTTTCACACTGCAGTCTTTCAAACATAATCATATACCAGCGGTAAGATTTTCTATATAATAAATCCTTTTATTACTTCAGTTACTATGGGCTACATTTTATTCCTTAATGTAACATATTTAAAATCAGTATAAAAATCCAATTCTTTTGATGTATCTATTGATATTAAAATTCCGTTTTTTAGAGTTTCGGCTACAATTGAGACGAGTCGCTCTTACTATACAGTTCGATAACACGAGCTGTTTGATATATGATTACAAACAGGATAAAGCCAACGGCTTTTTCTTCTTTGAAATAGTAAGAGACGAACCTCAAACAATTAAGTAGCTGACTATGTTCAAGGCATGTAATGGTTTGTTATTCCAATGATCGTCTTTTATTGTAAAAATAAAGAAAAGGCAAATAAACACGCATCTGTGATCTTTCTTCTGACAAAAAATACAAAATTAAACGTTTTTGCAGATAAGAGCTTGAAACCTCTTCAGTAAAGTTCTCTAATACGCTGAATAAAAGGGTGTGATTTTCATTAAGATTCTATGATTTTAGGGGTGTTTTTCCCTTTTTTCGAAAATATTGGCAAATATTCTCAGGCTCGTAACTTTTGATGGGTATAACTAAACTTGCTGAAACATACATATTCAAAATCGGCATAAGAATCAAATTCTTATGGACCATTTCAGTTTTATTATGAGACGTTATCGTCTCTTACTAGGTTGCTAGCTACCGCTGAAACCCGGATTGAATTATTTAAAAATAAATATGTTTTGCATCATCATACATATAATGATTCCTTATAACACTTTGGTTACTATGGACTACAGATGGTTCTTTAATGTAATATTATAAACTAGCCTCAAACAATCAAGTAGCTAACTAAATCAAATGAATGTATTGGGTTTTTATTCCAATGACCGTCTTTTAGTGGAAAATTTTAATATATTGGCCTTAAATATAATAACTGTACTAGCCTATGCTATAGTTAAGCGGCCTATAAAATTTAGTATAGGAAAGAGGTCGTTCTTTATTATAAATTTCCTTTAAAATGAGCTATTGAACAACCCTCTACGATGTTCCAGTGCCAAGCTATCTCTGGATACAAAAGAAAAAAAAAGAAAAAAATATCCCGTTTAGGCAGAATGTTGTAGTAGCTGCCACTTTTCTTGATTTTCAAGCCAATACATTTCCCTTGCTGTTCAAGCTAAGGGACAGAAAGTTTACTATACAGGGGTTTCGGACAAGGCGGTTCTAATGGTGTACTTTTGAATTTGATCTGACTCCTTTTTTAGGAACTATGGGTTTTTATATTTCTTAACATTGGACGTGATCGTCTCTTATTACTAAATATATTTCCCTTGCTGTTCAAGCTAAGGGACAGAAAGTTTACTATACAGGGGTTTCGGACAAGGCGGTTCTAATGGTGTACTTTTGAATTTGATCTGACTCCTTTTTTAGGAACTATGGGTTTTTATATTTCTTAACATTGGACGTGATCGTCTCTTACTAGGTTGCTAGCTACCGCTGCAACCCAGATTACTACTTGATCGTCTCTTATTACTACTCTTTTAGAAATAATTTATTTTAGTTACTATAGATTTTTAACCCAATTAATTTCCTTTAAAATGAGCTATTGAACAACCCTCTACGATGTTCCAGTGCCAAGCTATCTCTGGATACAAAAGAAAAGAGAAAAGAGAAAAAAATATCCCGTTTGGGGAGAATAACGTGGTTAAAGTCAATTTTCTTGATTTTCAAGCCAATATATTTCCCTTGCTGTTCAAGCCAAGGGACAGAAAGTTTCCTATACAGGGTTTTCGGACAAGGCGGTTCTAATGGTGTACTTTTTGTTTTGATCTGACTCCTTTGTTAGGAACTATGGGTTTTTATATTTCTTAACATTGGACGCGATCGTCTCTTACTAGGTTGCTAGCTACCGCTGCAACCCGGATGACCTGACTCTTTTTTTAGGAGTTAGGGGTTTTTATATTTCTTAACATTGGACGTGATCGTCTCTTACTAGGTTGCTAGCTACCGCTGCGACCCGGACTAAATAAGTCTAAATATTAAGTATAGTTAAGTTGCCTATACATGTTAATATAGGCAAGAGTTCGTTCTTTATTATATTTTCTTAAATCCTGGATCACAAGACATCTTAGTAGCAATCCTTACACGTGCTCGAGCTTTATTGCGTTCGGTGGCATTTTTATCTCTTCTAAATAAACTTTTCTTATATTTCAGGATGTTAGCTTTATTTTTTGTGTAGTAAAATTTTCTATTAGTAGAAATTTGGATCGCTCTATTTTGATATTTTTTTTGGTTATTCTTTCTTTTTTTCCTTTCAAGCGAGACCATATTTTTTCAAGGTTTAAAATTATTAAGTACACAATACCCCGTGTCGAGTATCTAAAACCTAGCATAAAACAAAACTGGTTTTAAAATTTTCAGGTATTTATCTTGTTTGAATTACAAAATTAGTATTATTGAATAGACACCATAAATATTTTTGCAGTTTACATAATAAGTTTAGTGATTCTGGACTGAAAACTAAAATAATTGCAATTATGAGACAATAATATGGCGATACGTACTTTACGGGTTACAAACCAAAAAAAGTTTAGTTCCAGGATACAATAATAACTTTGAACTGAGATGAAAAAAATTTTGGTTCCAGGAGACAAACAATAAAACTAATTTTAAAATTTTCATGTATTTTTGTTGTTTAAATTAAAAAAAGTACAATTACTGATTAGGCATCATGAATATTTTTGCAGTTTACATAATAACTTTAGCGATTAAGCCAAAAAAAGAAAATTTTGGTTCCAGGAGTTTCGGTTGCTATTGAGACAAGTAGATATTATTACTATAGAGTTCATTACCATGAACTGTTTGATTGCTTCAAAATTCAAATATCTTTGAAAATACTGCAGTATGAAATACATCAAAAATGCAATTTTTTTGAAAAAATTGATTCTACTTTAAAAAGTATTTTATTTTTAAATACAAAAGGCACTAGATGTAGCAATTTCCTTTAAAATGAGCTATTATACAGCTCCCTATGATTTTCCAGTGCCCAGCAAGCTGAGGAGAAAGAAAAAGCGGAAAGAAAAAAATATCCCGTTTGTGGAGAATAACGTGGTAAAAGTCAATTTTCTTGATTTTCAAGCCAATATATTTTCTTTGTTATTCAAGCCAAAGGGCGGTAAGTTTCCTTTATAGAGGATTTGGACAAGGCGGTTCTAATGGTGTACTTTTTGTTTTGATCTGACTCTTTTTTTAGGAGTTGGGGGGTTTTATATTTCTTGACATTGGAGGTGATCGTCTCTTACTAGGTTGCTAGCTACCGCTGCAACCCGGATTTTAAATAGTAAGAGACGAACCTCAAGTGTACTACCCCTGGAACCACCATTTATTAGTTACTATGGATGAGAGATCGTTCTTTACTGTAGCAACCCAGATAACCTATACTATAATTAAGTGGCGTATAATATTTAGCATAGGTAAGAGGTCGTTCTTTATTATAATCTTTCATTTGCTTAAAATCTTCAATGAAGTCTTTTGGAACCGCTGAATTGAGAGGCTGGACAAAAAAATGTTCAACCAATGTAGATTTTGCACTTTCTGTCAGTTTCTGAAGGATTGCAGCTTCCGGTATTTCAGGTAAATTATCAATACCAACCGCTTTTTCAGCAAGACGGGCTTCAAGTATTTTTTTTAAATCTTCTAGGGTGTATGCATGTATTGTTTTATAGAGACTGTTGTTCTCTCTTAACCACAACAGTGCTTCATGGACTTTTCTCAGATCTATTAGTGCAGTCCAAACATTCTTGTTGTAAGTAGGCTGACCATTGACAATGACTACAAAACTATCAATGTTAAGAAGTTTTTCAGGCTGAATATCTGCATTTGCTTGCACATCAACAGGTAGATATACTATTCTCCCCTTAAGAGCGTCAACAAGTTCTGTTCTAGGTCTCTTCAATGCAGTTACTTGCCCTAATCTGACGATCGTAAGACAAGGCATTACAAATCGAATCATTGCCATTTCAAAATTATTTAAACACTTTATACATTCCGGTGTACAGTCTATATGAAGGTTATTTAATACTGATCGGACATTCTCCTGACTTTTCAACATTTTCCCAGCACAGTAATCACAGACAAAGAATGAATCTATGACATCCTCTTTCCAACCTGTACATTGAATTAGTTCTTCTCTGTCATCTTTGGGTATGTCCTGTTGTAGGTGTTCTAAAATCGTGGCCATCATTACATCAAAACCTTTCTTATTTGAAAGGGATCTTAGACTCTTCAATTGGTATTTTGTCTTTATCTGCTCACAACTGTCACAATGCATTGTGGGGTATACATCCCTAATGTTAGCTACCTTATCAAGGCTCTCACCAAATAATTTTATTATTGTATTTTCATCCACAGAAACTCTAATATTGCCATCACCGTAAATGAAGTCTTGACTATTATTACGACAGAGTCTACTTGACACTTCTTCTATGTGATGACTTAGTTCCTTGTACGAGCCCTCGACTTTTAGTAGATTAATATGTTGTATAATCTTACATTTTGATACTGCCTTATATACGCTATTAATGAAACAGTTCAAGACAGGAAAATGTGGAGCTAGTGCCCTTAGAGAACGCAAATAGCTCTGACATCCCTCATTTGGGCTACAGTATAACGAATGCCCATGCTTTCTTGTGTCCCTGTAATTGATTTCACAATAATCCAAGCCGCCAAGGTAGAAATTAACCACTTTGTCAGTTGAAAATTTTAATGCTATATTGTTTTCAAGGATATCAAAAAGAATTTGACATAATTCAATATCCGTCGGATAGAGCTTGCAGATATCAGGGTGACATTGCCAAGTAACCTGCTGCCCAATTTTTGGTTTTGAATTTTTACTCAGATTGTTATAGGTGACTTCAGCCATCATAATTTCCTTGTCAGATCTAGTTTTAGAGCATTTTTCAATAGTTGTCTCGTACTTTTCAGGACAGTGTGTTCTACTACACAGAGAATTTTTTGCCAAATATTCAGTAGAACTAAACGAACTGTTTAAAACACAGTTAGAAATGCTTTTTTCTTGAGTCGGTGTTCCAGGAATTTGTTCTAAATCATTAGTCTTACAAACACATTTACTAATAACCCTAACAGGCTCGTTTTCGCCATAATTGAAAAACATTGCTTTTCCTTCGCTGTTGATAGGTATGCTTGTATATATATTTTTATTGCTGCTACATAAACTGCAATTGCTCCTTCCAAAATTAATATACGAATTTTCTAAGAAGTACGCCTCCGTATATTCACTGTGTTGTCGAACATTTTCCATTGCATCTATAAACTGTTCCGCAGTTGCCAATCCATACCTTGGAAGCTTTTCGTTAAACTGACAACATTTCTTTTGGATATTGCCATGAAGCTTTGCCAAAGCATTTCTAGCCGACTTTTCAACAGCATCCGCTCTTTCAAAGAGAATTTAAATCTGTAATTTCGAATACTTTTCGTGATCCCGATAAAACATGCGTAAAATGTTTCTCAATTTACAAAGATCAGCCTGCATTTTTGCCATCTTCTTGTATTTCTGAATGTAATTTTTCCCTTTGTCCTTATGCGTTCTTCGGTACAACCTCGCAGAGAATTTAATTTTTTCATTATAGCTTTTGTCACCCCAGTATCTACCCATTATTCTGGTAGCAACTTTTTTCTTATGTTTGTTTCGGTAATCTATATCGTTATCATACCGTTCCTTGCTCTTTTGTTTCGCTGTCTCAATTTTCCCTTCTCGATACCCCTGATCCGTAAGATACCTCTGTTTTGCTCTGTCATATTTCATTTTCTTAAATCCTGGATCACAAGACATCTTAGTAGCAATCCTTACGCGTGCTCGAGCTTTATTGCGTTTGGTGGCATTTTTATCTCTTTTAAATAAACTTTTCTTATATCTCAGGATGTTAGCTTTATTTTTTGTGTAGTAAAGTTTTCTATTAGTAGAAATTTGGATTGTTCTATTTTGATATTGTTTTTGGTTATTCTTTCTTTTTTTCCACTCGCGTGAGACCATATTTTTTCAAGATTTAAAATTATTAAGCACACAAAATCCCGTGTCGAGTATCTAAAACCTAGCATAAAACAAAACTAATTTTAAAATTTTCAGGTATTTATCTTGTTTGAATTACAAAATTAGTATTATTGGTTAGACACCATAAATATTTTTGCAGTTTAAATAATAAGTTTAGTGATTCTGGACTGAAAACTAAAATAATTGCAATTATGAGACAATAATATGGAGATATGTACTTTACGGGTTACAGGATACAATAATAAATTTGAACTGAGATGAAAAAAAAATTTCTTCCAGGAGACAAAAAGCAAAACTAATTTTAGAATTTTCATGTATTTTTGTTGTTTAAATTAAAAAATTACTATTACTGATTAGGCATCATAAATATTTTTGCAGTTTACATAATAATTTTAGCGATTAAGCCAAAAAAGAAAATTTTGGTTCCAGGAGTTTCGGTTACTATTGAGACAAGTAGCTATTATTACTATAGAGTTCATTACATGGACTGTTTTATTGCTTCAAAATTCAAATATCTTTGAAAAGACTGCAGTATGAAAATACATCAAAAATGCAATTTTTTTGACAAAATTGATTCTACTTTAAAAAGTATTTTATTTTTAAATACAAAAGTGACTAGATGTTGCAATTTCCTTTAAAATGAGCTATTATACAGCTCTCTATGATTTTCCAGTGCCCAGCTAGCTGAGCAGAAAGAAAAAGCGGAAAGAAAAAAATATCCCGTTTGTGGAGAATAACGTGGTAAAAGTCAATTTTCTTGATTTTCAAGCCAATATATTTTCTTTGTTATTCAAGCCAAAGGGAGGTAAGTTTCCTTTATAGAGGATTCGGACAAGGCGGTTCTAATGGTGTACTTTTTGTTTTGATCTGACTCTTTTTTTAGGAGTTGGGGGGTTTTATATTTCTTGACATTGGAGGTGATCGTCTCTTACTAGGTTGCTAGCTACCGCTGCAACCCGGATAATATTAAGCACACAAAATCCCGTGTCGAGTATCTAAAACCTAGCATAAAACAAAACTAATTTTAAAATTTTCAGGTATTTATCTTGTTTGAATTACAAAATTAGTATTATTGGTTAGACACCATAAATATTTTTGCAGTTTAAATAATAAGTTTAGTGATTCTGGACTGAAAACTAAAATAATTGCAATTATGAGACAATAATATGGAGATATGTACTTTACGGGTTACAGGATACAATAATAAATTTGAACTGAGATGAAAAAAAATTTCTTCCAGGAAACAAAAAGCAAAACTAATTTTAGAATTTTCATGTATTTTTGTTGTTTAAATTAAAAAATTACTATTACTGATTAGGCATCATAAATATTTTTGCAGTTTACATAATAATTTTAGCGATTAAGCCAAAAAAGAAAATTTTGGTTCCAGGAGTTTCGGTTACTATTGAGACAAGTAGCTATTATTACTATAGAGTTCATTACATGGACTGTTTTATTGCTTCAAAATTCAAATATCTTTGAAAAGACTGCAGTATGAAAATACATCAAAAATGCAATTTTTTTGACAAAATTGATTCTACTTTAAAAAGTATTTTATTTTTAAATACAAAAGTGACTAGATGTTGCAATTTCCTTTAAAATGAGCTATTATACAGCTCTCTATGATTTTCCAGTGCCCAGCTAGCTGAGCAGAAAGAAAAAGCGGAAAGAAAAAAATATCCCGTTTGTGGAGAATAACGTGGTAAAAGTCAATTTTCTTGATTTTCAAGCCAATATATTTTCTTTGTTATTCAAGCCAAAGGGAGGTAAGTTTCCTTTATAGAGGATTCGGACAAGGTGGTTCTAATGGTGTACTTTTTGTTTTGATCTGACTCTTTTTTTAGGAGTTGGGGGGTTTTATATTTCTTAACATTCGACGTGATCGTCTCTTACTAGGTTGCTAGCTACCGCTGCAACCCGGATATCATTTACTATAATTAAGTTGAGTGTGTAATTTAGTATAGGCAAGAGTTCGTTCTTTAATATAATAACATCATTATCATACCGTTCCTTGCTCTTTTGTCTAGCCTGATCAATTGTTGCTTCTCTATAAAGTTTATCATTGTGATAACGCTCCTTGATCTTTTGTCTAGCCTGCTCAATTCTTGCTTCTCTGTAATCTTCATCATTACCATACCGTTCCTTGCTCTTTTGTCTAGCCTGCTCAATTGTTGCTTCTCTATAAAGTTTATCATTGTGATAACGCTCCTTGATCTTTTGTTTGGCTCTCTCAATTTTTACTTCTCGATACGCCTGGTCGGTTGAATACCTTTGCTTTTCTCTTTTCAAGATACTATCTCTGTTGTTTGTGTAGTACTGTTTTTTCAACTTGCGTGCGACTTGCTTGATTGAAACCATTATATAATTATGAATGAGAACATTTTTATCTTTGTAGTTCTTAAGTAGTAATTATGACGTCACAGCGTAATGATTTTGTTGTTGTCATAGAGCAATGATATTATTTCATGACGTCTTCAGAAACAACAATATAATTTCGTGTTTTTCTATTCACGTCATAGCTCTAATATAAAACTATGATGACATTCATTATTTATCTAGTAGGGTTTCAGACAAGGTAATTCTAATGATGTACTTTTGTTTTGATCTGACTCTATTTTTAGGAGTTTTGTTATATTTCTTAGCATTGGACTGATCGTCTCTTACTAGGTTGCTAGCTACTGCTGCAACCCAAATTCAGATATATATTTATTTATGAGAGGCAGCCTGGCCGAGTGGTCCAAGGCACTGGTGTTAGCCACCAGTCTCTTCGGAGGCGTGGGTTCAAATCTTACCGCTGGTATACGATTATGTTTGAAAGACTGGAGTGTGAAAAGACATCGAAAATGCAGTTTTTGGTGGAAAAATTTATTCTCTTTTAGAAATAATTTATTTTAGTTACAAAAGGTTTTCAACCCAATTAATTTACTTTAAAATGAGCTATTGAACAACCCTCTACGTTGTTCCAGTGCCAAGCTATCTGTGGAAAAGAAAAAAAGAAAAAAAGAAAAAAATATCTCGTTTAGGCAGAATGTTGTAGTAGCTGCCACTTTTCTTGATTTTCAAGCCAATATATTTCCCTTGCTGTTCAAGCCAAGGGACAGAAAGTTTCCTATACAGGGGTTTCGGACAAGGCGGTTCTAATGGTGTACTTTTTGTTTTTATCTGACTCCTCTGTTAGGAACGATGGGTTTTTATATTTCTTAACATTGGACGTGATCGTCTCTTACTAGGTTGCTAGCTACCGCTGCAACCCGGATCAAGCCAATATATTTCCCTTGCTGTTCAAGCCAAATAACAGAAAGTTTACTATACAGGGGTTTCGGATAAGGCGGTTCTAATGGTGTACTTTTTGTTTTGATCTGACTCCTTTGTTAGGAACTATGGGTTTTTATATTTCTTAACATTGGATGTGATCGTCTCTTACTAGGTTGCTAGCTACCGCTGCAACCCGGAAAATATATTTCCCTTGCTGTTCAAGCCAAATAACAGAAAGTTTACTGTACAGGGGTTTCGGACAAGGCGGTTCTAATAGTGTACTGTTTGTTTTGATCTGACTCCTATTGTAGGAGATATGGGTTTTTATATTTCTTAGCATTGGACATGATCGTCTCTTACTAGGGTGCTAGCTACCGCTGCAACCCGGATTAACATTGGATGTGATTGTTTCTTACTAGGTTGCTAGCTACCGCTGCAACCTGGATTAATATTAAACCCGGATTAAAAAATTATTATCATATCTTATATGTAACTTTTATTTTATAAGTCTTAAATAGTCTAATAGTAAGCATGCCCACTTGTTACCTGAGAGAAGGAGGTTCGATTCCCCGTCGGGGAGAACTTTTAATATGTTGAATTAAAAGCACTATCTTTTCAATTTAAAATTTAAAAAAGAAACTTGTTTATTTATATTCTAGCTAAAATAATGAAGATAATATGAATGAACCACAGGGTTCAGTTTCTTTGGATTTGAGTTCGTTTTTTAACTATAAATACAAACAGGAAAAAGCCTACTGCTTTTTCTTCTTTTAAATAGTAAGAGACGAAACTCAAACAATCAAGTAGCTAACTAAGTCCAATGTATGGAATGGTTTGTTGTTTCAGTGATTTACTAACCTATACTATAGTTAAGTGGCCTATATAATTTAGTATAGGCAAGAGGTCGTTCTTTATTATAACATTGATAAATCTTTAATATTAATTATAATCTTATTTTAGTTAATATGGGCTGGAAGTTTAAGTTTTTAACCCCATTAATTTTCTTTAAAATGAGCCATTGAACAACTCTCTACGATGTTCCATTGCCAAGCTATCTGTGGAATTACTAACCTATACTATAATTAAGTGGCGTATAAAATTTAGTATAGGCAAGAGGTCATTCTTTATTATAATTTCAGTTTTTTTTCTGGGTTTAATTAAAAAATGAAAATTTTTGATCAGACACCATAATTAATTTTGCATTTTGCTGTTAGATAAAATTATTTAGTTTAAATTTTTCAGGAATTAATATAGTTTTATTTGACATAAACGATCTTTTACAAGGAATCAGGCAGCTAACAAAGTCCAATATATGCGATGGTATGTTCTTTGAATGATTGTCTTTTACTGTAATTTTAAAAATAATTTATTTTATAATTAGAAAAGGTGTTTAACCCTATTAATTTCCTTTAAAATGAGCCCTTAAACAACTCTCTACGAAGTTCCAGTGCCAAGCTATCTGTTGAATTACTAACCTATACTGTAATTAAGTGGCGTATAAAGTTTAGTATAGGCAAAAGGTCGTTCTTTATTATAACTTTGTTATTCAAGCCAAAGGGCGGTAAGTTTCCTTTATAAGGGTTTCGGATAAGGCGGTTCTAATGGTGTACTTTTTGTTTTGATCTGACTTTTTTTTTAGGAGTTATGGGTTTTTATATTTCTTAACATTGGATGTGATCGTCTCTTACTAGGTTGCTAGCTTCCGCTGCAACCCGAATTCCAGTAACTATGGGCTATAGTTCGTCCTTTAATGTAAAAAAAAAAACTATATCATTACAAACAGGAAAAAGCCTACAGTTTTTCTTCTTTGAAATAGTAAGAGACGAACCTCAAGCAATCAAGTAGCTAACTAAGTCCAATGTATGCAGTGGTAACTGTTATTCCACTACATTGACCTTAAATATATTGACCCTAAATATAACTGTAGTAGCTTATACCATAGTTAAATGGTCTATAAAATTTAGTATAGGCAACAGGTCGTTCTTTATTATAAAATGTTGATAGGTATGCTTGTATATATATTTTTATTGCTGCTACATAAACTGCAATTGCTCCTTCCAAAATTAATATACGAATTTTCTAAGAAGTACGCCTCCGTATATTCACTGTGTTGTCGAACATTTTCCATTGCATCTATAAACTGTTCCGCAGTTGCCAATCCATACCTTGGAAGCTTTTCGTTAAACTGACAACATTTCTTTTGGATATTACTATGAAGCTTTGCCAAAGAATTTCTAGCCGACTTTTCAACAGCATCCGCTCTTTCAAAGAGAATTTTAATCTGTAATTTTGAATACTTTTCGTGATCCCGATAAAACATGCGTAAAATGTTTCTCAATTTACAAAGATCAGCCTGCATTTTTGCCATCTTCTTGTATTTCTGAATGTAATTTTTCCCTTTGTCCTTATGCGTTCTTCGGTACAACCTCGCAGAGAATTTAATTTTTTCATTATAGCTTTTGTCACCCCAGTATCTACCCATTATTCTGGTAGCAACTTTTTTCTTATGTTTGTTTCGGTAATCTTTATCATTATCATACCGTTCCTTGCTCTTTTGTCAAGCCTGCTCAATTGTTGCTTCTCTGTAATCTTCATCATTACCATACCGTTCCTTGATCTTTTGTTTGGCTGTCTCAATTTTTGCATGTCTATAATCTTCATCATTGTGATAACACATCTTGCTGTTTTGTTTTGCTCTCTCAATTATTACTTCTCGATACGCCTGGTCGGTTGAATACCTTTGTTTTGCTCTCTCAATTATTACTTCTCGATACGCCTGGTCGGTTGAATACCTTTGTTTTGCTCTCTCAATTTTTACTTCTTGATGCGCCTGGTTGGTTGAATACCTTTGCTTTTCTCTTTTCAAGATACTATCTCTGTTGTTTGTGTAGTACTGTTTTTTCAAATTGCGTATAGCTTGCTTCGATCTAACCATTATTCTAATCAAGACTGAGAGAATTTACATCTTTGTCGTTCTTAAGTAGTAAAACAACTCTCTACGATATTCCAGTGCGAAGCTATCTGTGCAAAAGAAAGAAAGAAAAATATCCCGTTTGGGGAGAATAACGTGGTTAAAGTCAATTTTCTTGATTTTCAAGCCAATATATTTCCCTTGCTGTTCAAGCCAAGGGACAGAAAGTTTCCTATACAGGGGTTTCGGACAAGGCGGTTCTAATGGTGTACTTTTTGTTTTGATCTGACTCCTTTTTTAGGAGCTATGGGTTTTATATTTCTTATAAAACCCATGTACTTTATATATCTTATAAACATTTTATATTTCTTATAAACATTTATGTACTTTTTGATTCAATCCGAAACCTTTTTTAGGTTCTTCAGGATTTTTTTTCATTGCTACGGGCCGTGTCAGTCTTTCACTAGGTTGCAGCGATCACCTCCTAAATATTCATCGCCTTTTGAAATTTTTAAATGAAATCAGATTAAAAATTTTCATGCGTTTTTATAGTTTCGATTCAAAAAGTAGAATTGTTGCTGAAACACTATAAATGCTTTTGAATTGTATATAATAAAATACGTTATATAATAAGTCGAAGATTGAAAGACAAACCACATATCACGCTGTTTGAATACTATGCTGTTAATACTGCATCGATAAATTCCATAATGGACACAACGTGTTACTTTTTCTTGTGTGATTTTCTTATTGCATAAAAAGCACAATTCAAGTCTCCTATCATTCATTAGAATATAAATTATTGTCAAAAATTGTATTTTATTTGAATATTACAGTTACTGTGGCTATAGTTCGTTCTTTATTGTAAAACTACCGCTGAAAACCAGATGACCACAAATTTACCATGAAAACCTTGACTTTACATATACCTGATTATAAACAGGAAGAAGCCTACGGCTTTTTCTTCTTTGGAATAGTAAGAGACGAACCTTAAAGAATCAGGCAGCTAATTATGTCCAATGTATGCAAAGGTGTGTTATTTTAATGATCATCTTATAATGTAACTTTAATATGAAATATAAAATTTTTCGTAGAATACTGATTATATTTTAAAAATAATTTGTTTTAATTACAAAAGGTTTTTAACCCCATTAATTTTCTTTGAAATGGGCCATTGCACAACTCTCTACGATGTTCCAGTGCCAAGCTATCTGTGGAATTACTAACCAATACTATGATTAAGTGGCGTATAAAATTTGTAATAGGCAAGAGGTCGTTCTTTATTATATTTCAAGCCAATATATTTCCCTTGCTGTTCAAGCCAAGGGACAGAAAGTTTCCTATACAGGGGTTTCGGACAAGGCGGTTCTAATGGTGTACTTTTTGTTTTGACCTGACTCCTTTTTTAGGAGTTAGGGTTTTTTTTTATTTCTTAACATTTGACGTAATCGTCTCTTACTAGAATGCTAGCTACCACTGCAACCCGGATCATAGCTCTAATAAAACTATAACGTCATTCATTATTTATCTAGTAGGGTTTCAGACAAGGTGGTTCTAATGTTGTAGTTTTGTTTTGATCTGACTCTATTTTTAGGAGTTCCGGGTTTTATATTTCTTAGCATTGGACCCGCTTAGCAACCCGGATTAAGTGACCTGTAAAGTTTAGTATAGGCAACAGGTCGTTCTTTATTATAAATACGAAAATAAAAAAAAATTAATTTTTTCAATTTTTACGTCACGTCACTCATTAAGTCATATATGGTTATTAGTAAAAAATAGGTTTTAGATATTACATCATTTCACTTATTACGTCATATATGGTTATTAGTAGATAATCGGTAAAATATTCGTTCTTTATTATAATAATAGAGTTCGTTCTTTATTATAATTCGTTTTTTAACTATAAATACAAACAGGAAAAAGCCTACGGCTTTTTCTTCTTTTAAATAGTAAGAGACGAAACTCAAACAATCAAGTAGCTAACTAAGTCCAATGTATGGAATGGTTTGTTATTTCAGTGATCGTCTTTTAATGTAACAAATCCAGCCGGTGTCTTTTTCTTTTAATTTGTAGTTCAGCTATCAATAAAATCCTATCATTACTATATCATTAACTATAATTAAGTTGAGTATCTAATCTATTATAGGCAAGAGTTCGTTCTTTATTATAATAATTACAAAAGGTTTCTATATACAGCAGTTTCCTTAAAAATGAGCCATTACACAGCTCTTTACTATGACAACGAACCGTTTGATTTAATACTTAAGTTACTATGGGTTAAAGTTCGTTCCTTATTGTAAATATTTCAGTGATTGTCTTTTAATGTAAAAATATAAATACTGTAATCTTAACTATAGTGAAGTTGCGTATGCAAGTTAGTATAGGGAAGAGTTCGATCTTTATTATAAAACAGGAAAAACCTACGACTTTTCTTCTTTGAAATAGTCAGATTCCACTGACAGTCTTTTAATGTAACCTCTTATGAAAATAATCAGGCAGCGAACTAGGTCCATAATTTTTTCTTTAGCTTAAACTTCCTTAATCATATGTTTTAATATATCCTACACGGTCTAGTGGCTGGGATAGCTTGCCGAGTTGGCTCAGGTTCAAATCTCGGTGTATGAAATTTTTACTTATCATGATTTCTTAAGGAATATAATTAAAATAATCACCTATAAAATGATTCTTTTTATTACTTCATATAGTATGGGCAACAGTTCGTTCCTTAATGTAATAATTCAACAAATGGCCTAAATCTTAAAGGCAAAGTCAGTATGATAATATGGTACCCTCTTTATAGAGTGAATTTTAATAACTACTACATGAGATCCTCTTGACTGACACCATTTATGATCGATCCTTATGTCCCACTATACAAGTTTGTATAGGCAAGAGTTCGTTCTTTATTGTAATAAGTAGAAAAGGTGTTTAACCCCATTAATTTCCTTTAAAATGAGCCATTAAACAACTCTCTTCGATGTTCCATTGCCAAGCTATCTGTGGAATCACTAACCTATACTATAATTAAGTGGCGTATAAAATTTAATATAGGCAAAAGGTCGTTCTTTATTATTATCACGACTCCAGACAGAGCTACTTCTCTTACAACGCCATACCTAATTTAGTATAGCCAAGAGGTCGTTCTTTATTATAACATCATAATTTCCTTGTCAGATCTAGTTCTAGAGCATTTTTCAATAGTTGTCTCGTACTTTTCAGGACAGTTTGTTCTACTACACAGAGAATTTTTTGCCAAATATTCAGTAGAACAAAACGAACTGTTTAAAACACAGTTAGAAATGCTTTTTTCTTGAGTCGGTGTTCCAGGAATTTGTTCTAAATCATTAGTCTTACAAACACATTTAATAATAACCCTAACAGGCTCGTTTTCGCCATAATTGAAAAACATTGCTTTTCCTTCGCTGTTGATAGGTATGCTTGTATGTATATTTTTATTGCTGCTACATAAACTGCAATTGCTCCTTCCAAAATTAATATACGAATTTTCTAAGAAGTACGCCTCCGTATATTCACTGTGTTGTCGAAGATTTTCCATTGCATCTATAAACTGTTCCACAGTTGCCAATCCATACCTTGGAAGCTTTTCGTTAAACTGACAACATTTCTTTTGGATATTACTATGAAGCTTTGCCAAAGAATTTCTAGCCGACTTTTCAACAGCATCCGCTCTTTCAAAGAGAATTTTAATCTGTAATTTTGAATACTTTTCGTGATTCCGATAAAACATGCGTAAAATGTTTCTCAATTTACAAAGATCAGCCTGCATTTTTGCCATCTTCTTGTATTTCTGAATGTAATTTTTCCCTTTGTCCTTATGCGTTCTTCGGTACAACCTCGCAGAGAATTTAATTTTTTCATTATAGATTTTGTCACCCCAGTAACGCTCCTTGATCTTTTGTTTGGCTGTCTCAATTTTTGCTTCTCGATACACCTGGACGGTTGAATACCTTTGCTTTTGGTTTTTCTTATATTTGATGCGGTAATCTTCATCATTGTGATAACTCTCCTTGATCTTTTGTTTGGCTGTCTCAATTTTTGCATGTCTATAATCTTCATCATTGTGATAACACATCTTGCTGTTTTGTTTTGCTCTCTCAATTATTACTTCTCGATACGCCTGGTCGGTTGAATACCTTTGCTTTTTTCTTTTCAAGTTACTATTTCTGTTGTTTGTGTAGTACTGTTTTTTCAACTTGCGTGCGACTTGCTTGATTGAAACCATTATGTAATTATGAATGAGAACATTTTCATCTTTGTAGTTCTTAAGTAGTAATTATGACGTCACAGCGTAATGATTTTGTTGACGTCATAGAGCAATGATATTATTTCATGACGTCTTCAGAAACAACAATAAATTTTCGTGTTTTTCTATTCACGTCATAGCTCTAATATAAAACTATGATGACATTCAATATTTATCTAGTAGGGTTTCAGACAAGGTAATTCTAATGATGTACTTTTGTTTTGATCTGACTCTATTTTTAGGAGTTTTGTTATATTTCATAGCATTGGACTGATCGTCTCTTACTAGATTGCTAGCTACTGCCGCAACCCAGATTCACATATATATTTATTTATGAGAGGCAGCCTGGCCGAGTGGTCCAAGGCACTGGTGTTAGCCACCAGTCTCTTCGGAGGCCTAGGTTCAAATCTTACCGCTGGTATACGATTATGTTTGAAAGACTGCAGTGTGAAAAGACATCGAAAATGCAGTTTTTGGTGGAAAAATTTATTCTCTTTTAGAAATAATTTATTTTAGTTACAAAAGGTTTTTAACCCAATTAATTTACTTTAAAATGAGCTATTGAACAACCCTCTACGATGTTCCAGTGCCAAGCTATCTCTGGATAAAAAAGAAAAAAGAAAAAAATATCCCGTTTGTGCAGAATAACGTGGTTAAAGTCAATTTTCTTGATTTTCAAGCCAATATATTTCCCTTGCTGTTCAAGCCAAGGGACAGAAAGTTTCCTATACAGGGGTTTCGGACAAGGCGGTTCTAATGGTGTACTTTTTGTTTTGATCTGACTCCTTTGTTAGGAACTATGGGTTTTTATATTTCTTAACATTGGACGTGATCGTCTCTTACTAGGTTGCTAGCTACCGCTGCAACCCGGAAACATCCTTCACCTCTGAAAATGGTTTTGAACAGGAAATAGGTGGTAAATTGAGAGGTGAATTTCAAACCTATGCAGGAGAGACAAACAATTATGATTTTGAAGCAAATATTATGCATTATCTTTATGACATGAGAATGAGTCGAAAAACCATGCAAGTGTTCTCACTAAAATACCATTATTATACCAGCGATCTCGATCTCAGTAAACCCTATGTCTGTGTAAGAGCTCATAAGAAAAAAGAAGGGGAGCATTTTTTCACTGCAGAGAATACTGCAGATAAGAATTCAGGAAATTCTGGAACCTATCTTTATACCTCAAAGTTCGTGACAATCTGTACCTTGACAATCAGTATTGTTTCCAGATTCAAATAAAAAGCTTAATCCTACAGTAACAATTGAATCCTGATTATAACTTGTCAAGAGATAAACGTGTATAAATACTCTATTCACCTATTACGTCATATATGGTTATAACCTGTATACGATTATAATGTCATTCATGATGTAAACAGAGATACGAATAAAATGTCATTATAATGTCATATAGAGGTTTTGGACTAGGCGGCTCCAATAGTGTACTTCTTGTTTTGATCTGAATCTTTTTCAGGAGTTATGGGTTACTATAATTTTTACTAAGGGGCGTGATCGTCTCTTTCTAGGTTGCTAGCTACACTGCAACCCGGATAAAATGGCTAGCTACCGCTGCAACCCAGATTACAAACAGGAAAAAGCCTTCGGCTTTTTCTTATTTGGAATAGTAAGAGACGAACTTTAAAAAATGAGGCAGCTGACTAAATCCAAAATGTGCCATGGTTTATTCTTTACCAGGTTTCAGCCACCTCGACAGCCTTGATACCAATTTAACGTACATAATTCCCATCTATCCGGGTTGCAGCGGTAGCTAGCAACCTAGTAAGTTATTGACTAGACCCATCCTTCATAGAAGTCTAATGGTGTGCTTTAGAGTTCAATTACTACAGGCTATAGTTTGTTTTTTAATATATATGGGCTACAGATCGTTTTTTAATAATACATTATTTACATCCTAGCTAAAATAATGAAGAAAAAAGACAAGTGATAAAAGTATCATATGTATCATATTGTTAATTTTACAACTTTGATTAATGACACCATAGTCCAAGTGGTAAGCACTATCGGCCTTTAACCGAAAAGTTGTTGGTTCAAAGTCACCCGGTATCATTTTATTTAATTTGTAATTCAGCTATCAATAAAACCATATCATTACTATATCTTTAAATAGTAGAGACTTATTTAGTATAGGCAAGACTTCGTTCTTTATTATAATTCTCTATGAATTTTGCGCAGAACAAGATCTCTCTTTCTTTAACATTTCTATACCTTTAGGGGGGCCTCCTCAAAAGGTCATTTCAGCCAGTTTTAGACTGCAAAATCCAATTCCTTTTCCTTTTACTAGTCATTAAAATTCTTTTGTTTACGTACACCCCTCTAACTCCTTTATTTTACTATTTTTTCGAACATCTCATGTCTTTTCATTAACATATCCACCCCTACAGGTTTTTTCTCTGTGATTTTTGCGCAGTACAAGATCTCTCTTTCTTTAACATTTCCATACCTTTAGGGGGGCCTCCTCAAAACGTCATTTCAGCCAGTTTTGGACTGCCAAATCCAATTCATTTTCCTTTTACTAGTCATTATTTATTCTTTTGTTTACGTACACCCCTCTAACTCCTTTATTTTACTATTTTTTCGAACATCTCATGTCTTTTCATTAACATATCCAGACCTACAGGTTGCTTTCTCTGTGATATTTGCGCAGAACAATATCTCTCTTTCTTTAACATTTCTATACCTTTAGCGGGGGCTCCTCAAAACGTCATTTCAGCCAGTTTTGGACTGCACAATCCAATTCCTTTTTCTTTTACTAGTCATTAAAATTCTTTTCTTTACAAATTTGTACACCCCTCTAACTCCTTTATTTTATTATTTTATCGAGCATCTCATGGCTTTTTTAACATTATGATTCCCCGTTGGAGAGAACTTTTATTATGTTGAATTAAAATCGTTTAATTTAAAATTTAAATAGGCTAGAGGTTGATCGTTACTATACTTTAATGCCTTGTGTATGATATCCTAATGATTGCCTTTGAATATAACTTCAGTTACTATGGACTAAAGTTCGTTCCTTAATGTAAATTTGATCTGACTCCTTTGTTAGGAACTATGGGTTTTTATATTTCTTAACATTGGACGTGATCGTCTCTTACTAGGTTGCTAGCTACCGCTGCAACCCGGATGCAACCCGGACTACCGCTGCAACCCGGATAACCTACACTATAATTAAGTGGCGTATAAAATTTAGTATAGGCAAGAGGTCGTTCTTTATTATAATTCACTACCATGAACCGTTTGATTGCTTCAAAATCCAAATATTTCTTTGAAAAGACTGCAGTATGAAAATATATCAAAAATGCAATTTTTTTTGACAAAATTGATTCTACTTTAAAAAGTGTTTTATTTTTAATTACAAAAGGCACTAGATGTTGCAATTTCCTTTAAAATGAGCTATTATACAGCTCTCTATGATTTTCCAGTGCCCAGATAAATGAGGAGGAAAATCAAGCGGAAAGAAAAAAATATCCCGTTGGTGGAGAATAACATGGTAAAAGTCAATTTTCTTGATTTTCAAGCCAATATATTTTCTTTGTTATTCAAGCCAAAGGGCGGTAAGTTTCCTTTATAGAGGTTTCGGACAAGGCGGTTCTAATGGTGTACTTTTTGTTTTAATCTTACTCTTTTTTTAGGAGTTGGGGGGTTTTATATTTCTTAACATTGGAGGTGATCGTCTCTTACTAGGTTGCTAGCTACCGCTGCAACCCGGATCACCACAGTATCTACCCATTATTCTGGTAGCAACTTTTTTCTTATATATTTTTCGGTAATCTTCATCATTGTGATAACGCTCATTGATCTTTTGTCTAGCCTGCTAAATTGCTGCTTCTCTTTAAAGTTTATCATTGTGATAACGCTCCTTCATCTTTTGTCTAGCCTGCTCAATTCTTGCTTCTCTGTAATCTTTATCATTATCATACCGTTCCTTGCTCTTTTGTCTAGCCTGCTCAATTGTTGCTTCTCTATAAAGTTTATCATTGTGATAACGCTCCTTGATCTTTTGTCTAGCCTGCTAAATTGCTGCTTCTCTTTAAAGTTTATCATTGTGATAACGCTCCTTCATCTTTTGTCTAGCCTGCTCAATTGTTGCTTCTCTGTAATCTTCATCATTACCATACCGTTCCTTGATCTTTTTTTTTGGCTGTCTCAATTTTTGCATGTCTATAATCTTCATCATTGTGATAACACATCCTGCTGTTTTGTTTTGCTCTCTCAATTATTACTTCTCAATACGCCTGGTCGGATGAATACCTTTGCTTTTTTCTTTTCGAGATACGATCTCTGTTGTTTGTGTAGTACTGTTTTTTTTAACTTGCGTATAGCTTGCTTTGATCTAACCATTATCTAATTATGAATGAGAACATTTACAGTTTTGATGCTTCTTATATAGTAATTATGACGTCACGGCGTAATGATTTTATTTCATGACGTCATGGCGCAATTGAATTATTTTATGACGTCGTCAGAAACAACAATATAATTTCGTGTATTTCTATTCACGTCATAGCTCTAATTTATCTAGTAGGGTTTCAGACAAGGTAGTTCTAATGATGTACTTCTGTTTTGATCTGACTGTATTTTTAGGAGTTTTGGGTTTTTATATTTCTTAGAATTGGACTGATCGTCTCTTGCTAGGTTGCTAGCTACTGCTGAAACCCAGATTCACATATTTTTATTTATGAGAGGCAGCCTGGCTGAGTGGTCCAAGGCACTGGTGTTAGCCACCAGTCTCTTCAGAGGCGTGGGTTCAATTCTTACCGCTGGTATACGATTATGTTTGAAATACTGCAGTGTGAAAAGACATCAAAAATGCAGTTTTTGGTGGAAAACTTTATTCTTTTTAGAAATAATTCATTTTAGTTACTACAGATTTTTAACCCAATTAATTTCCTTTAAAATGAGCTATTGAAAAACCCTCTACGATGTTCCAGTGCCAAGCTATCTCTGGATACAAAAGAAAAAAAAAAGAAAAAAATATCCCGTTTGGGGAGAATAACGTGGTTAAAGTCAATTTTCTTGATTTTCAAGCCAATATATTTCCCTTGCTGTTCAAGCCAAGGGACAGAAAGTTTACTATACAGGGGTTTCGGACAATGCGGTTCTACTGGTGTACTTTTTGTTTTGATCTAACTCCTTTTTTAGGAACTATGGGTTTTTATATTTCTTAACATTGGACGTGATCGTCTCTTACTAGGTTGCTAGCTACCGCTGCAACCCGGATGTAACTACACCTGGAACCACCATATATCAATTAGTATGAGAGAGAGATCGTTCTTTACTGTAAAATGGTACGATGAAATAATAATATGCATATGGTTCTTAAATCATGCTGTTTTATAGTCCCATATGGTGTAGCGGATAGGATAGCTGGCTTTCATCTAGAAGGCCCGGGTTTGATTCCCGGTATTGGAAAATTTTTAACTCTATAATCTTCGAACATTAGAAGCTCTAAACCTTTTATAATTTATAATGAACCACATCGATCCTTTATGTAATGTAACTACACCTGGAACCACCATATATCAGTTAGTATGGGAGAGAGATCGTTCTTTACTGTAACGTCTCTTACTAGGTTGCTAGCTACCGCTGCAACCCGGATCAAACAATCAAGTAGCTAACTAAGTCCAATGTATGGAATGGTTTGTTATTTCAGTGATCGTCTTTTAATGTAAAAATATAAATACTGTAATCTTAACTATAGTGAAGTTGCGTATGCAAGTTAGTATAGGGAAGAGTTCGATCTTTATTATAAAAATAATTATAATTTATAATGATGTATAATATAAATACTGTAATCTTAACTATATTAACTATAGTGAAGTTGCGTATGCAAGCTAGTATAGGGAAGAGTTCGATCTTTATTATAACTATCTCTGGAAAAGAAAGAAAAAAAAAAAGAAAAAAATATCCCTTTTGACGAGAATAACGTGGTAAAAGTCAATTTTCTTGATTTTCAAGCCAATATATTTCCCTTGCTGTTCAAGCCAAGGGACAGAAAGTTTCCTATACAGGGGTTTCGGACAAGGCGGTTCTAATGGTGTACTTTTTGTTTTGATCTGACTCCTCTGTTAGGAACTACGGGTTTTTATATTTCTTAACATTGGACGTGATCGTCTCTTACTAGGTTGCTAGCTACCGCTGCAACCCGGATTATGTATTCATGAATGAGACCATTTACAGTTTTGACGTTTCTTATATAGTAATTATGACGTCACTGCATCAAAAATACAGTTTTTATTGGAAAAATTTATTCTCTTTTAGAAATAATTTATTTTAGTTACTATAGATTTTTAACCCAATTAATTTCCTTTAAAATGAGCTATTGAACAACCCTCTACGATGTTCCAGTGCCAAGCTATCTCTGGATACAAAAGAAAAAAAAAAGAAAAAAATATCCCGTTTGGGGAGAATAACGTGGTTAAAGTCAATTTTCTTGATTTTCAAGCCAATATATTTCCCTTGCTGTTCAAGCCAAGGGAAAGAAAGTTTCCTATACAGGGGTTTCGGACAAGGCGGTTCTAATGGTGTACTTTTTGTTTTGATCTGACTCCTTTTTTAGGAGCTATGGGTTTTTATATTTCTTAACATTGGACGTGATCGTCTCTTACTAGGTTGCTAGCTACCGCTGCAACCCGGATTATCTGCTCACAACTGTCACAATGCATTGTGGGGTATACATCCCTGATGTTAGCTACCTTATCAAGGCTCTCACCAAATAATTTTATTGTTGTATTTTCATCCACAGAAACTCTAATATTGCTATCACCGTAAATGAAGTCTTGACTATTAAATCATTACAAACAGGAAAAAGCCTACGGATTTTTCTTCTTTGAAATAGTAAGAGACGAACCTCAAGCAATCAAGTAGCCAACTAAGTCCAATGTGTGCAGTGATATGTTACTCCAATGATCGTCTTTTAATGTAAATTTCTTCTTTGGAATAGTAAGAGACGATCCTCAAATAATCAGACAGCTAACTAGGTTTATAATTTGTTCTTTAACATAAACTTCACTAATCGGATGTTTTAATATATCCTATA
The DNA here is from genome assembly GCA_027921565.1 of Artemia sinica. Taxonomy (NCBI): domain Eukaryota; kingdom Metazoa; phylum Arthropoda; class Branchiopoda; order Anostraca; family Artemiidae; genus Artemia; species Artemia sinica. The sequence goes on from CM051256.1 coordinate 69,117,015, forward strand.
TGGTCTAGGGGTTGGGATAGCTCTCACCCAGTTGGCTTGAGTTCAATTTCCGTATGGGAAATTTTTACTTATGATGATTTCTTAAGGAATATAATTAAAATTTCTTAATGTAATAAATATAATTTGTTTTAATTACAAAAGGCTTTTAACCCCATTAATTTCCTTTAAAATGAGCCATTGAACAACTCTCTACGGTGTTCCAGTGCCAAGCTATCTGTTGAATTACTAACCTATACTATAATTAAGTGGCGTATAAAATCTAGTATAGGCAAGAAGTCGTTCTTTATTATAAAAGCAAAAAAGAAAAAAATATCTCGTTTAGGCAGAATGTCGTAGCAGCTGCCACTTTTCTTGATTTTCAAGCCAATATATTTCCCCTGCTGTTCAAGCCAAGGGACAGAAAGTTTCCTATACAGGGGTTTCAGACAAGGCGGTTCTAATGGTGTACTTTTTGTTTTGATCTGACTCCTTTGTTAGGAACTATGGGTTTTTATATTTCTTAACATTGGACGTGGTCGTCTCTTACTAGGTTGCTAGCTACCGCTGCAACCCGGATCTCTTTTAGAAATAATTTATTTTAGTTACAAAAAGTTTTTAACCCAATTAATTTCCTTTAAAATGAGCTATTGAAGAACTCTCTACGATGTTCCAGTGCAAAGCTATCTCTTGAAAAGAAAGAAAAAAAGAAAAAAAAATATCCTGTTTAGGCAGAATGTTGTAGTACCTGCCACTTTTCTTGACTTCCAAGCCAATATATTTCCGTTGCTGTTCAAGCCAAGGGACAGAAATTTTATTATACAGGGGTTTCGGACAAGGTTCTAATGGTGTACTTTTTGTTTTAATCTGACTCTTTTTTTAGGAACTATGGGTTTTTATATTTCTTAACATTGGACGTGATCGTCTCTTACGAGGTTGCTTGCTACCGCTGCAACCTGGGAATATAAATACTGTAATCTTAACTATAGTGAAGTTGCGTATGCAAGTTAGTATAGGGAAGAGTTTGATCTTTATTATACACTTTTCTTAATTTTCAAGCCAATATATCTCCCTTGCTGTTCATGCCAAGGGACAGAAAGTTTCCTATACAGAGGTTTCGGACAAGGTGGTTCTAATTGTGTACTTTTTGTTTTGATCTTACTCCTCTGTAAGGAACTATGGGTTTTTATATTTCTTAACATTGGACGTGATCGTCTCTTACTAGGTTGCTAGCTACCACTGCAACCCGGATCAGAAACAAAGTTGGTGGACCCAATTGCTCAATCATTGACTTTACTTTATAGGAAAGAGATTGAAAATACTGCTGAGATCCTCCGATTTTTGATTGAACAGAAAACAAAGTCGTGGGTTCAAATCTTACCGCTGGTATATGATTAAGTTTGAAAGACTGCAGTGTGAAAAGACATCGAAAACACAGTTTTTGGTGGAAAAATTTATTCTCTTTTAAAAATAATTTATTTTAGTTACAACAGGTTTTTAACCCAATTAATTTCCTTTAAAATGAGCTATTGAAAAACCCTCTACGATGTTCCAGTGCCAAGCTATCTTTGGAAAAGAAAAAAAGAAAAAAATATCTCGTTTAGGCAGAATGTTGTAGCAGCTGCCACTTTTCTTGATTTTCAAGCCAATATATTTCCCTTGCTGTTCAAGCCAAGGGACAGAAAGTTTCCTATACAGGGGTTTCGGACAAGGTGGTTCTAATGGTGTACTTTTTGTTTTGATCTGACTCCTCTGTTAGGAACTATGGGTTTTTATATTTCTTAACATTGGACGTGATCGTCTCTTACTAGGTTGCTAGCTACCGCTGCAACCCGGATTTCAGACACGGTAATTCTAATGATGTACTTTTGTTTTGATCTGACTCTATTTTTAGGAGTTTTGTTATATTTCTAAGCATTGGACTGATCGTCTCTTACTAGGTTGCTAGCTACTGCTGCAACCCAAATTCACATATATATTTATTTATGAGAGGTAGCCTGGCAGAGTGGTCCAAGGCACTGGTGTTAGCCACCAGTCTCTTCGGAGGCGTGGGTTCAAATCTTACCGCTGGTATACGATTATGTTTGAAAGACTGGAGTGTGAAAAGACATCGAAAATGCAGTTTTTGGTGGAAAAATTTATTCTCTTTTAGAAATAATTTATTTTAGTTACAAAAGGTTTTTAACCCAATTAATTTCCTTTAAAATGAGCTATTGAACAACCCTCTACGATGTTCCAGTGCCAAGCTATCTGTGGAAAAGAAAAAAAGAAAAAAAGAAAAAAATATCTCGTTTAGGCAGAATGTTGTAGTAGCTGCCAATTTTCTTGATGTTCAAGCCAATATATTTCCCTTGCTGTTCAAGCCAAGGGACAGAAAGTTTCCTATACAGGGGTTTCGAACAAGGCAGTTCTAATGGTGTACTTTTTGTTTTGATCTGACTCCTCTGTTAGGAACTATGGGTTTTTATATTTCTTAACATTGGACGTGATCGTCTCTTACTAGGTTAATAGCTACCGCTGCAACCCGGGTGTTTGATTACTTCTCGATACACCTGGTCGGTCGAATACCTTTGCTTTTTTCTTTTCAAGATACTATCTCTGTTGTTTGTGTAGTACTGTTTTTTCAACTCGCGTATAGCTTGCTTCGATCTAACCATTATCTAATCAAGAATGAGAACATTTACATCTTTGTCGTTCTTAAGTAGTAATTATGAAGTCACGGCGTATTGATTTTATTGACGCCATGGCGCAATGATATTATTTCATGACGTCTTCAGAAATAACAATATAATTTCGTGTTTTTCTATTCACGTCATAGCTCTAATATAAAAAACTATGATGACATTCATTATTTATCTAGTAGGGTTTCAGGCAAGGTAGTTCTAATGATGTACTTTTGTTTTGATCTGATTCTATTTTTAGGAGTTTTGGGTTTTTATATTTCTTAGCCTGGGACTGATCATCTCTTGCTAGGTTGCTAGCTACTGTTGCAACCCAAATTATAAGAGGCAGCCTGGCCGAGTGGTCCAAGGCACTGGTTTTAGCCACCAGTCTCTTCGGAGGTGTGGGTTCAAATCTTACCGCTGGTATACCATTATGTTTGAAAGACTGCAGTGTGAAAAGACATCGAAAATGCAGTTTTTGGTGGAAAAATTTATTCTCTTTTAGAAATAATTTATTTCAGTTACTATAGATTTTTAACCCAATTAATTTCCTTTAAAATGAGCTATTGAAAAACTCTCTAAGATGTTCCAGTGCCAAGCTATCTCTGAAAACAAAGAAAAGAGAAAAAAAGAAAAAAATATCCCGTTTAGGCAGAATATTGTAATAGCTGCCACTTTTCTTGATTTTCAAGCCAATATATTTCCCTTGCTGTTCAAACCAAGGGAGAGAAAGTTTCCTTTACAGGGGTTTCTGACAAGGCGGTTCTAATGGTGTACTTTTTGTTTTGATCTGACTCCTTTTTTTAGGAACTATGGGTTTTTATATTTCTTAACATGGACGTGATCGTCTCTTACTAGGTTGCTAGCTACCGCTGCAACCTGGATAACTAAGTACAATGTATGTAATGGTTTGTTCTTCTTATGATCGTCTTTTAATATAATTATTCAAGCCAAAGCGCGGTAAGTTTCCTTTATAGAGGTTTCGGACAAGGCGGTTCTAATGGTGTACTTTTTTTTTTGATCTGACTCTGTTTTTAGGAGTTGGGTTTTATACTTCTTTACATTGGAGGTGATCGTCTCTTACTAGGGTGCTAGCTACCGCTGCAACCTGGATTCCAATGACAGTTGTTTAGTGGAAAATTTTAATATATTGACCTTAAATATAATAACTGTACTAGCCTATACTATAGTTAAGTGGCTTATTAAATTTAGTATAGGCAAGAGGTCGTTCTTTATTATAAATCTTTATTATAATGACTAGATGTTGCAATTTCCTTCAAAATGAGCTATTATACAGCTCTCTATGATTTTCCAGTGCCCAGCTAGTTAAGGAGAAAAATCAAGCTGAAAGAAAAAAATATCCCGTTTAGGCAGAATGTTGTAGTAGCTGCCATTTTTCTTGATTTTCAAGCCAATATATTTTCTTTGTTATTTAAGCCAAGGGACAGAAAGTTAACTATAGGGAAGTTTCAGACAAGGTGGTTCTAACGGTGTAATTTTTGTTTTGATCTGACTCTTTTCTTAGTAGTTAAGGGTTTTTATATTTCTTAACATTGGATGTGATCGTCTCTTACTAGGTTGCTAGCTACCGCTGCAACCCGGATCTGTGGAAAAGAAGAAGAAGAAGAAGAAAGAAAAAAATATCCCGTTTGTGGAGAATAACGTGGTTAAAGTCAATTTTCTTGATTTTCAAGCCAATATATTTTCTTTGTTATTCATGCCAAAGGGCGGTAAGTTTCCTTTATAGGGGTTTCGGACAAGGCGGTTCTAATGGTGTACTTTTTGTTTTGATCTGACTCTTTTTTTTAGGAGTTATGGGTTTTTATATTTCTTAACATTGGACGTGATCGTCTCTTACTAGGTTGCTAGTTATTATATGGCGTATTAATTATGATGATTTCTTAAGGAACATAATTCAATTTCTTAATGTAATAAAAATAATTTGTTTTAATTACATAAGGTTTTTAACCCCATTAATTTCCTTTAAAATAAGCCATTGAACAACTCTCTGCGATGATCCAGTACCATGCTATCCGTTGAATTACTAACCTATACTATAATTAAGTGGCGTATAAAATTTAGTAAAGGCAAGAGGCTGTTCTTTATTATAATAAACACGCACCCGTGATCTCTCTGGCAAAAAATGCAAAATTCCACATTTTTGTAGATAGGAGCTTGAAACCTCTACAGTAGGGTTTTTTGATATGCTGAATATGATGATGTGAATTTCATTAAGGTTCTAAGGCTTTTAGGCGGTCTTTCCCCCTTTTTTTCAAAAATCAGCCAAATTTTCTATGGCGCGTAACTTTTGATGGGTAAGATTAAACTTGATGAAACTTATATATTTGAAATAAAAATTAAAATTTGATTCCTTTGATGTATCTATTGGTACCAAAATTCTGGTTTTTATAGTTTCGGTTACCAATGAGCCGGGTCGCTCCTTACTTACAGTTCGTTACCACGAACTGTTTGATCTAATGATCTACTTTTGTTTTGATCTTACTCTATTTTTAGGAGTTTTGGGTTTTTATATTTCTTAGCATGGGACTGATCGTCTCTTACTAGGTTGCTAGCTACTGCTGCAACCTAAATTATAAGAAGCAGCCTGGCCGAGTGGTCCAAGGCACTGGTGTTTGCCACCAGTCTCTTCGGAGGCGTGGGTTCAAATCTTACCGCTGGTATACGATTATGTTTGAAAGACTGCAGTGTGAAAAGACATCAAAAATGCAGTTTTTGGTGGAAAAATTTATTCTCTTTCAGAAAAAATTTATTTTAATTACTATAGATTTTTAACCCAATTAATTTCCTTTAAAATGAGCTATTGAACAACCCTCTACGATGTTCCAGTGCCAAGCTATCTGTGGAAAAGAAAGAACAGAGAAAAAAAAGAAAAAAATATCCCGTTTAGGCAGAATGTTGTAGTAGCTGCCACTTTTCTTGATTTTCAAGCCAATATATTTCCCTTGCTGTTCAAGCCAAGGGACAGAAAGTTTCTTATACAGGGGTTTTGGACAAGGCGGTTCTAATAGTGTACTTTTTGTTTTGATCTGACTTCTCTGTTAGGAACTATGGGAAAAGAAGAAAAAGCCTACGGCTTTTTCTTCTTTTAAATAGTAAGAGACGAAACTCAGACAATCAAGTAGCTAACTAAGTCCAATGTATGGAATGGTTTGTTATTTCAGTGACCGTCTTTTAGTGTAAATAAAAATATAAATACTGTAATCTTAACTAAAGTGAAGTTGCGTATGCAAGTTAGTATAGGGAAGAGTTTGATCTTTATTATATTTCATTGCTTCAAAATGCAAATATCTTTGAAAAGACTGCAGCATGAAAATACATCAAAAATGCAATTTTTTCGACAAAATTGATTCTAAATTAAAAAGTATTTTATTTTTATTACAAAAGTGACTAGATGTTGCAATTTCCTTTAAAATGAGCTATTATACAACTCTCTATGATTTTCCAGTGCCCAGCTAGTTGAGGAGGAAAATCATGCGGAAAGAAAAAATATCCCGTTTGTGGAGAATAACGTGGTTAAAGTCAATTTTCTTGATTTTCAAGCCAATATATTTTCTATGTTATTCAAGCCAAAGAGTGATAAGTTTCCTTAATAGGGGTTTTGGACAAGGTGGTTCTAATGGTGTACTTTTTGTTTTGATCTGACTCTTTTTTTAGGAGTTAGGGGTTTTTATATTTCTTAACATTGGACGTAATCGTCTCTTACTAGGTTGCTAGCTACCGCTGCAACCCGGATCAATAGAACTAAAAGAACTGTTTAAAACACAGTTAGAAATACTTTTTTCTTGAGTCGGTGTTCCTGGAATTTGTTCTAAATCATTAGTCTTACAAACACACATACTAATAACCCTAACAGGCTCGTTTTCACCATAATTGAAAAACATTGCTTTTCCTTCGCTGTTGATAGGTATGCTTCTATATATATTTTTATTGCTGCTACATAAACTGCAATTGCTCCTTTCAAAATTAATATACGAACTTTCTAAGAAGTACGCCTCTGTATATTCACTGTGTTGTCGAACATTTTCCATTGTATCTATAAACTGTTCCGCAGTTGCCAGTCCATACCTTGGAAGCTTTTCATTAAACTGACAACATTTCTTTTGGATATTGCTATGAAGCTTTGCCAAAGCATTTCTAGCCAACTTTTCAACAGTATCCGCTATTTCAAAGAGAATTTTAATCTGTAATTTTGAATACTTTTCGTGATCCCGATAAAACATGCGTAAAATGTTTCTCAATTTACAAAGATCAGCCTGCATTTTTGTCATCTTCTTGTATTTCTGAATGTAATTTTTCCCTTTGTCCTTATGCGTTCTTCGGTAAAACCTCGCAGAGAATTTAATTTTAATTAGAACAAGGTGGTTCTAATGGTATACTTTTTGTTTTGATCTGACTCTTTTTTTAGGGGTTAGGGGTCTTATATTTCTTTACATTGGAGGTGATTGTCTCTTACTAGGTTGCTAGCTACCGCTGCAACCCGGAAAAAATTCACATATATTTAGTTATGAGAGGCATATTGGCCGAGTGGTCCAAGGCGCTAGTGTTAGCCACCAGTCTCTTCGAATGCGTGGGTTCAAATCTTACCGCTGGAATACGATTATGATTTATGTACAAAAATCAAATATCTTTGAAAGACTGCAGTATGAAAAGACATCAAAAATGTAGTTTTTAATTGAAAAGTTTATTCTCTCTTAGAAATAATTTATTTCTAAGGCAAGGAACCAAAAAGCCGTAGGCAAGGAACGGTATGATAACGATATAGATTACCGAAACAAACATAAGAAAAAAGTTGCTACCAGAATAATGGGTAGATACTGGGGTGACAAAAGCTATAATGAAAAAATTAAATTCTCTGCGAGGTTTTACCGAAGAACGCATAAGGACAAAGGGAAAAATTACATTCAGAAATACAAGAAGATGACAAAAATGCAGGCTGATCTTTGTAAATTGAGAAACATTTTACGCATGTTTTATCGGGATCACGAAAAGTATTCAAAATTACAGATTAAAATTCTCTTTGAAATAGCGGATACTGTTGAAAAGTTGGCTAGAAATGCTTTGGCAAAGCTTCATAGCAATATCCAAAAGAAATGTTGTCAGTTTAATGAAAAGCTTCCAAGGTATGGACTGGCAACTGCGGAACAGTTTATAGATACAATGGAAAATGTTCGACAACACAGTGAATATACAGAGGCGTACTTCTTAGAAAGTTCGTATATTAATTTTGAAAGGAGCAATTGCAGTTTATGTAGCAGCAATAAAAATATATATAGAAGCATACCTATCAACAGCGAAGGAAAAGCAATGTTTTTCAATTATGGTGAAAACGAGCCTGTTAGGGTTATTAGTATGTGTGTTTGTAAGACTAATGATTTAGAACAAATTCCAGGAACACCGACTCAAGAAAAAAGTATTTCTAACTGTGTTTTAAACAGTTCTTTTAGTTCTATTGATCCGGGTTGCAGCGGTAGCTAGCAACCTAGTAAGAGACGATTACGTCCAATGTTAAGAAATATAAAAACCCCTAACTCCTGAAAAAAGAGTCAGATCAAAACAAAAATTACACCATTAGAACCACCTTGTCCAAAACCCCTATTAAGGAAACTTATCACTCTTTGGCTTGAATAACATAGAAAATATATTGGCTTGAAAATCAAGAAAATTGACTTTAACCACGTTATTCTCCACAAACGGGATATTTTTTCTTTCCGCATGATTTTCCTCCTCAACTAGCTGGGCACTGGAAAATCATAGAGAGTTGTATAATAGCTCATTTTAAAGGAAATTGCAACATCTAGTCACTTTTGTAATAAAAATAAAATACTTTTTAATTTAGAATCAATTTTGTCGAAAAAATTGCATTTTTGATGTATTTTCATGCTGCAGTCTTTTCAAAGATATTTGCATTTTGAAGCAATGAAATATAATAAAGATCAAACTCTTCCCTATACTAACTTGCATACGCAACTTCACTTTAGTTAAGATTACAGTATTTATATTTTTATTTACACTAAAAGACGATCACTGAAATAACAAACCATTCCATACATTGGACTTAGTTAGCTACTTGATTGTCTGAGTTTCGTCTCTTACTATTTAAAAGAAGAAAAAGCCGTAGGCTTTTTCTTCTTTTCCCATAGTTCCTAACAGAGAAGTCAGATCAAAACAAAAAGTACACTATTAGAACCGCCTTGTCCAAAACCCCTGTATAAGAAACTTTCTGTCCCTTGGCTTGAACAGCAAGGGAAATATATTGGCTTGAAAATCAAGAAAAGTGGCAGCTACTACAACATTCTGCCTAAACGGGATATTTTTTTCTTTTTTTTCTCTGTTCTTTCTTTTCCACAGATAGCTTGGCACTGGAACATCGTAGAGGGTTGTTCAATAGCTCATTTTAAAGGAAATTAATTGGGTTAAAAATCTATAGTAATTAAAATAAATTTTTTCTGAAAGAGAATAAATTTTTCCACCAAAAACTGCATTTTTGATGTCTTTTCACACTGCAGTCTTTCAAACATAATCGTATACCAGCGGTAAGATTTGAACCCACGCCTCCGAAGAGACTGGTGGCAAACACCAGTGCCTTGGACCACTCGGCCAGGCTGCTTCTTATAATTTAGGTTGCAGCAGTAGCTAGCAACCTAGTAAGAGACGATCAGTCCCATGCTAAGAAATATAAAAACCCAAAACTCCTAAAAATAGAGTAAGATCAAAACAAAAGTAGATCATTAGATCAAACAGTTCGTGGTAACGAACTGTAAGTAAGGAGCGACCCGGCTCATTGGTAACCGAAACTATAAAAACCAGAATTTTGGTACCAATAGATACATCAAAGGAATCAAATTTTAATTTTTATTTCAAATATATAAGTTTCATCAAGTTTAATCTTACCCATCAAAAGTTACGCGCCATAGAAAATTTGGCTGATTTTTGAAAAAAAGGGGGAAAGACCGCCTAAAAGCCTTAGAACCTTAATGAAATTCACATCATCATATTCAGCATATCAAAAAACCCTACTGTAGAGGTTTCAAGCTCCTATCTACAAAAATGTGGAATTTTGCAATTTTTGCCAGAGAGATCACGGGTGCGTGTTTATTATAATAAAGAACAGCCTCTTGCCTTTACTAAATTTTATACGCCACTTAATTATAGTATAGGTTAGTAATTCAACGGATAGCATGGTACTGGATCATCGCAGAGAGTTGTTCAATGGCTTATTTTAAAGGAAATTAATGGGGTTAAAAACCTTATGTAATTAAAACAAATTATTTTTATTACATTAAGAAATTGAATTATGTTCCTTAAGAAATCATCATAATTAATACGCCATATAATAACTAGCAACCTAGTAAGAGACGATCACGTCCAATGTTAAGAAATATAAAAACCCATAACTCCTAAAAAAAAGAGTCAGATCAAAACAAAAAGTACACCATTAGAACCGCCTTGTCCGATACCCCTTTAAAGGAAACTTACTGCCCTTTGGCATGAATAACAAAGAAAATATATTGGCTTGAAAATCAAGAAAATTGACTTTAACCACGTTATTCTCCACAAACGGGATATTTTTTTCTTTCTTCTTCTTCTTCTTCTTTTCCACAGATCCGGGTTGCAGCGGTAGCTAGCAACCTAGTAAGAGACGATCACATCCAATGTTAAGAAATATAAAAACCCTTAACTACTAAGAAAAGAGTCAGATCAAAACAAAAATTACACCGTTAGAACCACCTTGTCTGAAACTTCCCTATAGTTAACTTTCTGTCCCTTGGCTTAAATAACAAAGAAAATATATTGGCTTGAAAATCAAGAAAAATGGCAGCTACTACAACATTCTGCCTAAACGGGATATTTTTTTCTTTCAGCTTGATTTTTCTCCTTAACTAGCTGGGCACTGGAAAATCATAGAGAGCTGTATAATAGCTCATTTTGAAGGAAATTGCAACATCTAGTCATTATAATAAAGATTTATAATAAAGAACGACCTCTTGCCTATACTAAATTTAATAAGCCACTTAACTATAGTATAGGCTAGTACAGTTATTATATTTAAGGTCAATATATTAAAATTTTCCACTAAACAACTGTCATTGGAATCCAGGTTGCAGCGGTAGCTAGCACCCTAGTAAGAGACGATCACCTCCAATGTAAAGAAGTATAAAACCCAACTCCTAAAAACAGAGTCAGATCAAAAAAAAAAGTACACCATTAGAACCGCCTTGTCCGAAACCTCTATAAAGGAAACTTACCGCGCTTTGGCTTGAATAATTATATTAAAAGACGATCATAAGAAGAACAAACCATTACATACATTGTACTTAGTTATCCAGGTTGCAGCGGTAGCTAGCAACCTAGTAAGAGACGATCACGTCCATGTTAAGAAATATAAAAACCCATAGTTCCTAAAAAAAGGAGTCAGATCAAAACAAAAAGTACACCATTAGAACCGCCTTGTCAGAAACCCCTGTAAAGGAAACTTTCTCTCCTTGGTTTGAACAGCAAGGGAAATATATTGGCTTGAAAATCAAGAAAAGTGGCAGCTATTACAATATTCTGCCTAAACGGGATATTTTTTTCTTTTTTTCTCTTTTCTTTGTTTTCAGAGATAGCTTGGCACTGGAACATCTTAGAGAGTTTTTCAATAGCTCATTTTAAAGGAAATTAATTGGGTTAAAAATCTATAGTAACTGAAATAAATTATTTCTAAAAGAGACTAAATTTTTCTACCAAAAACTGCATTTTCGATGTCTTTTCACACTGCAGTCTTTCAAACATAATGGTATACCAGCGGTAAGATTTGAACCCACACCTCCGAAGAGACTGGTGGCTAAAACCAGTGCCTTGGACCACTCGGCCAGGCTGCCTCTTATAATTTGGGTTGCAACAGTAGCTAGCAACCTAGCAAGAGATGATCAGTCCCAGGCTAAGAAATATAAAAACCCAAAACTCCTAAAAATAGAATCAGATCAAAACAAAAGTACATCATTAGAACTACCTTGCCTGAAACCCTACTAGATAAATAATGAATGTCATCATAGTTTTTTATATTAGAGCTATGACGTGAATAGAAAAACACGAAAATATACTGTTATTTCTGAAGACGTCATGAAATAATATCATTGCGCCATGGCGTCAATAAAATCTTAAGGCCATTATATTAAAATTTTCCATTAAAAGACGACCATTGGAATAAAAACTCATTACATATATTTGATATGCAGCGGTTGCAGCGGTCCCTAGCAACCTAGTAAGAGACGCAAGTCCAATGTTAAGAAATATAAAAACCCATAGTTCCTAACAAAGGAGTCAGATCAAAACAAAAAGTACACCATTAGAATCGCCTTGTCCGAAACCCCTGTATAGGAAACTTTCTGTCCCTTGTCCGGGTTGCAGCGGTAGCTAGCAACCTAGTAAGAGACAATCACGTCCAATGTTAAGAAATATTAAAACCCCTAACTCCTGAGAAAAGAGTCAGATCAAAACAAAAATTACACCATTAGAACCAACTTGTCCAAAACCCCTATTAAGGAAACTTATCACTCTTTGGCTTGAATAACAAAGAAAATATATTGGCTTGAAAATCAAGAAAATTGACTTTAACCACGTTATTCTCCACAAACGGGATATTTTTTTTCTTTCCGCTTGATTTTTCTCCTCAACTAGCTGGGCACTGGAAAATCATAGAGAGCTGTATAATAGCTCATTTTAAAGGAAATTTCAACATCTAGTCACTTTTGTAATTAAAAATAAAATACTTTTTAAAGTAGAATCAATTTTGTCAAAAAATTGCATTTTTGATGTATTTTCATACTGCAGTCTTTTCAAAGATATTTGAATTTTGAAGCAATCAAATCCGGGTGGCAGCGGTAGCTAGCAACCTAGTAAGAGACAATCACGTCCAATGTTAAGAAATATTAAAACCCCTAACTCCTGAGAAAAGAGTCAGATCAAAACAAAAAGTACATTATTAGAACTGCCTTGTCCGAAACCCCTGTATAGGAAACTTTCTGTCCCTTGGACAGAAAGTTTCCTAAAAATTAAATTCTCTGCGAGGTTTTACCGAAGAACGCATAAGCAAGCAGCCTGGCCGAGTGGTCCAAGGCACTGGTGTTAGCCACCAGTCTCTTTGGAGGCGTGGGTTCAAAGCTTACCGCTGGTATACGATTATGTTTGAAAGACTGCAGTGTGAAAAGACATCAAAATGCAGTTTTTGGTGGAAAAATTTATTCTCTTTTAGAAATAATTTATTTTAGTTACAAAAGGTTTTTAACCCAATTAATTTCCTTTAAAATGAGCTATTGAACAACCCTCTACGATGTTCCAGTGCCAAGCTATCTGTGGAAAAGAAAAAAAGAAAAAAAAAGAAAGAAAAAAATATCCCGTTTAGGCAGAATGTTGTAGTAGCTGCCACTTTTCTTGATTTTCAAGCCAATATATTTCCCTTGCTGTTCAAGCCAAGGGACAGAAAGTTTCCTATACAGGGGTTTCGGACAAGGCGGTTCTAATGGTGTACTTTTTGTTTTGATCTGACTCCTTTGTTAGGAACTATGAGTTTTTATATTTCTTAACATTGGACGTGATCGTCTCTTGCTAGGTTGCTAGCTACCACTGCAACCCGGATAATTTCTTAAGCCTGATGAAGATTTAACTAATAAGTCAAAAGTAAGGTTGTATGTCAACTATTTTGTTTTGGCCTTATTATAATTGGTATGGTGAAATATTAATATGCATATGGCTCTTAAATCATACTTCTTTATGGTTCCATATGGTCTAGTGGCTAGGATAGTTAACTTTCACTTAACGGGCTCGGGTTCGATTCCCGGTGTTGGAAAATTTTTAACTCTACAATCTTCGAACATTTGAACCTTTTATAATTTATAATAATGTACAATATAAATACTGTAATCTTAACCATAGTGAAGTTGCGTATGCAAGTTAGTATAGGGAAGAGTTCGATCTTTATTGTAATTTATTGCTGCTACATAAATTGCAATTGCTCCTTCCAAAATTAATATACGAATTTTCTAAGAAGTACGCCTCTGTATATTCACAGTGTTGTCGAACATTTTCCATTACATCTATAAACTGTTCCGCAGTTTCCAGTCCATACCTTGGAAGCTTTTCATTAAACTGACAATATTTCTTTTGGATATTACTATGAAGCTTTGCCAAAGCATTTCTAGCCGACTTTTCAACAGTATCCGCTCTTTCAAAGAGAATTTTAATCTGTAATTTTGAATACTTTTCGTGATCCTGGTAAAAAATGCGTAAAATGTTTCTCAATTTACGAAGATCAGCCTGCATTTTTGTCATCTTCTTGTATTTTTGAACGTAATTTTCCCCTTTTTCCTTATGCGTTCTTCGGTACAACCTTGCAGAGAATTTAATTTTTTCATTATAGCTTTTGTCACCCCAGTATCTACCCATTATTCTGGTAGCAACTTTTTTCTTATGTTTGTTTCGGTAATCTATATCGTTATCATACCGTTCCTTTCTCTTTTGTTTGGCTGTCTCAATTGTTGCTTCTCTATAAAGTTTATCATTGTGATAACGCTCCTCGATCATTTGTCTAGCCTGCTCAATTGTTGCTTCTCTGTAATCTTCATCATTTTGATAACGCTCCTTGATCTTTTGTTTGGCTGTCTCAATTTTTGCATGTCTATAATCTTCATTATTGTGATAACACATCTTGCTGTTTTGTTTTGCTCTCTCAATTATTACTTCTCGATACGCCTGGTCGGTTGAATACCTTTGTTTTGCTCTCTCAATTATTACTTCTCGATACACCTGGTCGGTTGAATACCTTTGCTTTTTTCTTTTCAAGTTACTATCTCTGTTTCTATTCACGTCACAGCTCTAATATAAAGCTATGACGACATTCATTATTTATCTAGTAGGGTTTCAGACAAGGTAGCTCTAATGATGTACTTTTGTTTTGATCTTACTCTAATTTTAGGAGTTTTGGGTTTTTATATTTCTTAGCATGGGACTGATCGTCTCTTACTAGGTTGCTAGCTAATGCTTTAACCCAAATTATAAGAGGCAGCCTGGCCGAGTGGTCCAAGGCACTGGTGTTAGCCACCAGTCTCTTCGGAGGCATGGGTTCAAATCTTACCGCTGGTATACGATTATGTTTGAAAGACTGCAGTGTGAAAAGACATCAAAAATACAATTTTTGGTGGAAAAATTTATTTAATTTGAGAAATAATTTATTTTAGTTACTATAGATTTTTAACCCAATTAATTTCCTTCAAAATGAGCTATTGAACAACCCTCTACGATGTTCCAGTGCCAAGCTATCTCTGGAAAAGCAATAAAAGAAACAAAAAACAAAAAAATATCCCGTTTAGGAAGAATGTTGTAGTAGCTGCCACTTTTCTTGATTTTCAAGCCAATATATTTCCCTTGTTGTTCAAGCCAAGGGACAGAAAGTTTCCTATACAGGGGGTTTCGGACAAGGCGGTTCTAATGGTGTACTTTTTGTTTTTGATCTGACTTTTTTTTAGGAGCTATGGGTTTTTATATTTCTTAACATTGGACGTGATCGTCTCTTACTAGGTTGCTAGCTATCGCTGCAACCCGGATCTTTTCAAAATTAAATTAATTACTATGGGTTAGAAGTCGTTCTTTACCATAAAATTTAATGCAATATTGTCGAAAGAACGTGTATAAATATTGCATTCACTTATTTCGTCACATATGGTTATCTTTTAATGTATTATTACAAACAGGAAAAATCCTAAGGCTTTTTCTTCTTTGGAATAGTAAGCGACGAACCTCAAAGAATCAGGCAGCTAACTAAGTCCAATATAAGCAATGGTTTGTTCTTCTAATGATCATCTTTGAATTTGGCGTTTCTTACTAGGTTGCTAGCTACCACTGCAACCCGGATTATGTAATTAATAGGTTGCTAGCTACCTCTGCAACCTAGATATTCTTATTTCTGCTACTATGGGCTAAGGTTCGTTCTTTACTGTACAACGAGGGACACCGGGGTTCGATTCCCTGTTGTAGGGAATTTTTAATTTATTGAATTTAAATATAAATTTACAAGCCTAGACTATAGTTAAGTGACCTATACAAGTTAGTATAGGCAAGAGTTCGATCTTTATTATAAACTATCTATGGAAAACAAGAAAGAAAAAAGAAAAGAAATATCCTGTTTAGGCAGAATGTTGTAGTAGCTGCCACTTTTCTTGATTTTCGAGCCATTATATTTCCCTTGTTGTTCAAGCCAAGGTACAGAAAGTTTCCTATGCAGGGGTTTCGGACAAGGCGGTTCGAATAGTGTACTTTTTGTTTTGATCTGACTCCCTTTTTAGGAGCTATGGGTTTTTATATTTCTTAACATTGGACGTGATCGTCTTTTACTAGGTTGCTAGCTAACGCTGCAACCCGGATTTAACACTTTGTATTTGAATATAACTCTACAAGCATCCACTGTAGTTAAGTGGCATATACCAGTTAGTATAAGCAAGAGTTCATTCCTTATTATACTATTTACTTCTCGATACACCTGGACGGTTGAATACCTTTGCTTTTGGTTTTTCTTATATTTGATGCGGTAATCTTCATCATTGTGATAACTCTCCTTGAACTTTTGTTTTGCTGTCTCAATTTTTGCATGTCTATAATCTTCATCATTGTGATAACACATCTTTCTGTTTTGTTTTGCTCTCTCAATTATTACTTCTCGATACGCCTGGTCGGTTGAATACCTTTGTTTTGCTCTCTCAATTATTACTTCTCGATACGCCTGGTCGGTTGAATACCTTTGTTTTGCTCTCTCAATTTAACTTCTCGATACGCCTGGTCGGTTGAATACCTTTGTTTTGCTCTCTCAATTTTTACTTCTCGATTCGCCTGGTTGGTTGAATACCTTTGCTTTTCTCTTTTCAAGATACTATCTCTGTTGTTTGTGTAGTACTCTTTTTTCAATTTGCGTGCAGCTTGCTTGATTGAAACCATTATGTAATTATGAATGTGAACATTTACAGTTCTGACGCTTCTTATACAGTAATTATGAAGTCAAAGCGTAATGATTTTATTGACGTCATAGCGCAATAATATTATTTCATGACGTCTTCAGAAACAACAATATAATTTCGTGTTTTTCTATTCACGTCATAGCTCTAATATAAAACTATGACGACATTCAATATTTATCTAGTAGGGTTTCAGACAAGGTGATTCTAATGATGTACTTTTGTTTTGATTTTACTCTATTTTTAGGAGTTTTGTTATATTTCTTAGCATTGGACTGATCGTCAATTTTTAGATTGCTAACTACTGCTGCAACCCAGATTCACATATATAGTTATTTATGAGAGGCAACCTGGCCGAGTGGTCCAAGGCACTGGTGTTAGCCACCAGTCTCTTCGGAGGCGTGGGTTCAAGTCTTACCGCTGGAATACGATTATGTTTGAAAGACTGCAGTGTGAAAAGACATCGAAAATGCAGTTTTTAGTGGAAAAATTTATTCTCTTTTAGAAATAATTTATTTTAGTTACAAAAGGTTTTTAACCCAATTAATTTCCTTTAAAATGAGCTATTGAACAACCCTCTACGATGTTCCAGTGCCAAGCTATCTGTGGAAAAGAAAAAAAGAAAAAAAGAGAAAAAAATATCCCGTTTGGGGAGAATAACGTGGTTAAAGTCAATTTTCTTGATTTTCAAGCCAATATATTTCCCTTGCTGTTCAAGCCAAGGGACAGAAAGTTTCCTATACAGGGGTTTCGGACAAGGCAGTTCTAATAATGTACTTTTTGTTTTGATCTGACTCCTTTGTTAGGAACTATGGGTTTTTATATTTCTTAACATTGGACGTGATCGTCTCTTACTAGGTTGCTAGCTACCGCTGCCACCCGGATTTGATTGCTTCAAAATTCAAATATCTTTGAAAAGACTGCAGCATGAAAATACATCAAAAATGCAATTTTTTGACAAAATTGATTCTACTTTAAAAAGTATTTTATTTTTAATTACAAAAGTGACTAGATGTTGAAATTTCCTTTAAAATGAGCTATTATACAGCTCTCTATGATTTTCCAGTGCCCAGCTAGTTGAGGAGAAAAATCAAGCGGAAAGAAAAAAAATATCCCGTTTGTGGAGAATAACGTGGTTAAAGTCAATTTTCTTGATTTTCAAGCCAATATATTTTCTTTGTTATTCAAGCCAAAGAGTGATAAGTTTCCTTAATAGGGGTTTTGGACAAGTTGGTTCTAATGGTGTAATTTTTGTTTTGATCTGACTCTTTTCTCAGGAGTTAGGGGTTTTAATATTTCTTAACATTGGACGTGATTGTCTCTTACTAGGTTGCTAGCTACCGCTGCAACCCGGACAAGGGACAGAAAGTTTCCTATAAAGGGGTTTCGGACAAGGCGATTCTAATGGTGTACTTTTGAATTTGATCTGACTCCTTTGTTAGGAACTATGGGTTTTTATATTTCTTAACATTGGACTTGCGTCTCTTACTAGGTTGCTAGGGACCGCTGCAACCGCTGCATATCAAATATATGTAATGAGTTTTTATTCCAATGGTCGTCTTTTAATGGAAAATTTTAATATAATGGCCTTAAATATAACTGTACTAGCCTACACTATAGTTAAGTGGCCTATAAAATTTAGTAGAGGCAAGAGGTCGTTCTTTATTATAATCGTCTCTTACTAGGTTGCTAGCTACCACTGCAACCCGAATAATTATGTAATACTAACTACATCCAACGACTGTGACGTCATTAATCAATATTATATATAAAAAATTAAGTTTTTCGTAAAAAATAACTAATTGAAAAAAAAATTAAGTGCAAAAGATGCTAGATCTAGAGATTTGCTTTAAAATAAGCCATTGAACAACTCTCTACGATGTTCCAGTGCCAAGCTATCTGTGGAAAAGAAGAAAGAAAAAAATATCCCGTTTAGGCAGAATGTTGTAGTAGCTGCCACTTTTCTTGATTTTCAAGCCAATTTATTTCCCTTGCTGTTCAAGCCAAGGGACAGAAAGTTTACTATACAGGGGTTTCGGACAAGGCGGTTCTAATGGTGTACTTTTTGTTTTGATCTGACTCCTTTTTTAGGAACTATGGGTTTTTATATTTCTTAACATTGGACTTGATCGTCTCTCACTAGGTTGCTAGCTACCGCTGCAACCCGGATTGCTAGCTACCGCTGCAACCCGGATAATTCCCTTCTCGATACCCCTGATCCGTAAGATACCTCTGTTTTGCTCTGTCATATTTCATTTTCTTAAATCCTGGATCACAAGACATCTTAGTAGCAGTCCTTACGCGTGCTCGAGATTTATTGCGTTCTGTGGCATTTTTATCTCTTTTAAATAAACTTTTCTGATATTTCAGGATGTTAGCTTTATTTTTTGTGTAGTAAAGTTTTTTATTAGTAGAAATTTGGATTGCTCTATTTTGATATTTTTTTGGGTTATTCTTTCTTTTTTTCCTTTCAAGTGAGACCATATTTTTTCAAGGTTTAAAATTATTAAGTACACAATACCCCGTGTCGAGTATCTAAAACCTAGCATAAAAAAAACTAATTTTTAAATTTTCAGGTATTTATCTTGTTTGAATTACAAAATTAGTATTATTGGTTAGACACCATAAATATTTTTGCAGTTTACATAATAAGTTTAGCGATTCTGGACTGAAAACTAAAATAATTGCAATTATAAGACAATATTTCTTAACATTGGAAGTGATCTTCTCTTACTAGGTTGCTAGCTATCACTGCAACCCGGATTATGATGAACTCAATCGGTCCCTTATGGAAATTAATTAAAAAAGACGCTAGATGTAGCAGATGCTAGCTACCGCTGCAACCCTGATTAGTATAGACAAGAGGTCGTTCTTTATTATACATTTTTCAATAGTTGTCTCGTACTTTTCAGGACAGTTTGTTCTACTACACAGAGAATTGTTTGCCAAATATTCAGTAGAACTAAAAGAACTGTTTAAAACACAGTTAGAAATGCTTTTTTCTTGAGTCGGTGTTCCAGGAATTTGTTCTAAATCATTAGTCGCACAAACACAATTACTAATAACCCTAACAGGCTCGTTTTCGCCATAATTGAAAAACATTGCTTTTCCTTCGCTGTTGATAGGTATGCTTGTATATATATTTTTATTGCTTCTACATAAACTGCAATTGCTCCTTCCAAAATTAATATACGAATTTTCCAAGAAGTACGCCTCCGCATATTCACTGTGTTGTCGAACATTTTCCATTGCATCTATAAACTGTTCCGCAGTTGCCAATCCGTACCTTAGAAGCTTTTCGTTAAACTGACAACATTTCTTTTGGATATTACTATGAAGCTTTGCCAAAGCATTTCTAGCCGACTTTTCAACAGCATCCGCTCTTTCAAAGAGAATTTTAATCTGTAATTTTGAATACTTTTCGTGATCCCGATAAAACATGCGTAAAATGTTTCTCAATTTACAAAGATCAGCCTGCATTTTTGCCATCTTCTTGTATTTCTGAATGTAATTTTTCCCTTTGTCCTTATGCGTTCTTCGGTACAACCTCGCAGAGAATTTAATTTTTTCATTATAGCTTTTGTCACCCCAGTATCTACCCATTATTCTGGTAGCAACTTTTTTCTTATGTTTGTTTCGGTAATCTATATCGTTATCATACCGTTCCTTGCTCTTTTGTTTGGCTGTCTCAATTTTCGCATGTCTATAAACTACATCATTATAATAACGCTGTTTGTCACTATCAATTTTCGCATCTCGATACGCCTGGTCGGTTGAATACCTTTGCTATTCTCTTTTCAAGATGCTATCTCTGTTTTTTTGGTAGTACTCTTTTTTTAACTTGCGTGTAGCTTGCTTGATTGAAACCATTATGTAACCATTAGTTGAATTTTTATATCCCGTATCAAGTATCAAGAACCTAACAAAAAATTAAACTAATTTTAAAATTTTCAGGTATTTTTCTAGTCTAAATTAAAGGATTAAAACTATTGTTCAGACACCATAAATATTTTTCCAGTTTATAACTTTAGCGATTCTGAACTAAAAACGAAAATAAAATAAAAATTAATTTTTTTCAATTTTTACGTCACGTCGCTCATTAAGTCATAAACCTATTGTGTACTATAATTAGTACACAATAGGTTTTAGATATTACGTCATGTCACTTATCACGTCATATATGGTTATTAGTAGATAATCGGTAAAATATTCGTTCTTTATTATAATTTAATGTAAATTTACTAACCTATACTATAGTTAAGTGGCCTATATAATTTAGTATAGGCAAGAGGTCGTTCTTTATTATAATCTAATGATGTACTTTTGTTTTGATCTGACTCTATTTTTAGGAGTTTTGGGTTTTTATATTTCTTAGCATTGGACTGATCGTCTATTACTAGGTTGCTAGCTACTGCTGCAACCCAAATTCACATATATATTTATTTATGAGAGGCAGCCTGGCCGAGTGGTCCAAGGCACTGGTGTTAGCCACCAGTCTCTTCAGAGGCGTGGGTTCAATTCTTACCGCTGGTATACGATTATGTTTGAAAGACTGCAGTGTGAAAAGACATCAAAATGCAGTTTTTGGTGGAAAAATTTATTCTCTTTTAGAAATAATTTATTTTAGTTACTATAGATTTTTAACCCAATTAATTTCCTTTAAAATGAGCTATTGAACAACCCTCTACGATGTTCCAGTGCCATGCTATCTCTGGATACAAAAAAAGAAAAAAAAAAGAAAAAAAGAAAAAAATATCCCGTTTAGGCAGAATGTTGTAGTAGCTGCCACTTTTTTTGATTTTCAAGCCAATATATTTCCCTTCCTGTTCAAGCCAAGAGACAGAAATTTTACTATGCAGGGGTTTCGGACAAGGCGGTTCTAATGGTGTACTTTTTGTTTTGATCTGACTTTTTTTTAAGAACTATGGGTTTTTATATTTCTTAACATTGGACGTGATCGTCTCTTACTAGGTTGCTAGCTACCGCTGCAACCCGGATATATTTCTTAACATTGGACGTGATCGTCTCTTACTACGTTGCTAGCTACCGCTGCAACCCGGATATTCAAATGATCGTCCTTTAATGTAATACGAAACTCATTTTAAAGGTAGAACTCTCTCTAATTGATTACAAACAGGAAAAATCCTACGGCTTTTTCTTCTTTGAAATAGTAAGAGACTAGCCTCAAACAATCAAGTAGCTAACTAAATCAAATGTATGTATTGGGTTTTTATTCCAATGACCGTCTTTTAGTGGAAAATTTTAATATATTGACCTTAAATATAATAACTGTACTAGCCTATACTATAGTTAAGTTGCCTATAAAATTTAGTATAGGAAAGAGGTCGTTCTTTATTATAAAATCTTCGAACATTCGAACCTTTTAATAATTTATAATGGTCTACAATATAAATACTGTAATCTTCACTATAGTGAAGTTGTCTATGCAAGTTAGTATAGGGAAGAGTTCGATCTTTATTATAACCGGATAACTCATTTTAAAGGTAGAACTCTTTCTAATTGATTACAAACAGGAAAAAGCCTACGGCTTTTTCTTCTTTGAAATAGTAAGAGACTAGCCTCAAACAATTAAGTAGCTAACTAAATCAAATGTATGTATTGGGTTTTTATTCCAATGACCGTCTTTTAGTGGAAAATTTTAATATATTGACCTTAAATATAATAACTGTACTAGCCTATACTATAGTTAAGTGGCCTATAAAATTTAGTATAGGCAAGAGGTCGTTCTTTATGATAATATGTAATACCCCTGGAACCACCATATATCAGTTACTATGGGCAAGAGATCGTTCTTTACTGTAACTTGATTATACTACCGCTGCAACCCAGATTAGCTCCCTAATGCAATTTCCTTGTCCAGAGGTAAACGGTGCAGTTAGGAGCCTTTCAATTTTAACTTATCTAAAACTGGTTTAGTTCGTTTGGGCTTGAGTTCGCTCTTTACTCTACGATGATCGAGCCTTTATATAAAGTTTTTGTCCCCTGCATCTTGGAGTTTTATTTATAGAAGGTTTAAAAATTCGGTCTTCGGAAGGCTTTTTTGAGTTGACTCATCTTTTAAGAAGAAGATTTGGCGTCTTTATTACCTTCTTTGCGTAAGCATTTATCTAGTATAGGCAAAAGGTCGTTCTTTAGTATATATTGTTTGTGTAGTACTGTTTTTTCAACTTGCGTGCGACTTGATTGATTGAAACCATTATGTAATTATGAATGAGAACATTTTCATCTTTGTAGTTCTTAAGTAGTAATTATGACGTCACAGCGTAATGATTTTGTTGACGTCATAGAGCAATGATATTATTTCATGACGTCTTCAGAAACAACAATATAATTTCATGTTTTTCTATTCACGTCATAGCTCTAATATAAAACTATGATGACATTCATTATTTATCTAGTAGGGTTTCAGACAAGTTAATTCTAATGATGTACTTTTGTTTTGATCTGACTCTATTTTTAGGAGTTTTGTTATATTTCTTAGCATTGGACTGATCATCTCTTACTAGGTTGCTAGCTACTGCTGCAACCCAAATTCACATATATATTTATTTATGAGAGGCAGCCTGGCCGAGTGGTCCAAGGCACTGGTGTTAGCCAACAGTCTCTTCGGAGGCGTGGGTTCAAATCTTACCGCTGGTATACGATTATGTTTGAAAGACTGGAGTGTGAAAAGACATCGAAATGCAGTTTTTGGTGGAAAAATTTATTATCTTTTAGAAATAATTTATTTTAGTTACAAAAGGTTTTTAACCCAATTAATTTCCTTTAAAATGAGCTATTGAACAACCCTCTACGATGTTCCAGTGCCAAGCTATCTGTGGAAAAGAAAAAAAAAGAAAAAAGAAAAAAATATCCCGTTTGGGGAGAATAACGTGGTTAAAGTCAATTTTCTTGATTTTCAAGCCAATATATTTCCCTTGCTGTTCAAGCCAAGGGAAAGAAAGTTTCCTATACAGGGGTTTCGGACAAGGCGGTTCTAATGGTGTACTTTTTGTTTTGATCTGACTCATTTGTTAGGAACTATGGGTTTTTATATTTCTTAACATTGGACGTGATCGTCTCTTACTAGGTTGCTAGCTACCGCTGCAACCCGGATTATCTGCTCACATTTATAATGAACTATTTTGATCATTTATGTATAGTATTTAATTAGAAGAAGTTTTAACCCCATAAATTTCTGTCATTGGTCAAAAATTGGTCATAAATGACGTCATTGGTCAATATTGTATATAAAAAATTAAGTTTTTCGTAAAAAATAATTAATTGAAAAAAAATTAAGTGCAAAAGTTGCTAGATCTAGAGATTTCCTTTAAAATGAGCTATTGAACAATTCTCTACGATGTTCCAGTACCAATCTATCTGTTGAATTACTAACCTATACTATAAATAAGTGGCGTATAAAATTTAGTATAGGCAAGAGATTGTTCTTTATTATAACTACCGCTGCAACCTAGATATTCTTATTTCTGCTACTATGGGCTAAGTTTAGTTCTTTCATGTAAAACTAGCAAAACATTTTTTAAGCCTGATGAAGATTTAACTAATGTGTCAAAAGTAAGGTTGCAAGTCGATGATTTTGTTTTGGCCTTATTATAATTGGTATGGTGAAATAATAATATGCATATGGCTCTTAAATCATACTTCTTTATGGTTCCATATGGTCTTGTGGCTAGGATAGTTAACTTTCACTTAACAGGCTCGGGTTCGATTCCCGGTGTGGGAAAATTTTTAACTCTATAATCTTCGAACATTTGAACCTTTTATAATTTATAATGATGTATAATATAAATACTGTAATCTTAACTATAGTGAAGTTGCGTATGCAAGTGAGTATAGGGAAGAGTTTGATCTTTATTATCAAATGTAATAAAAATAATTGTTTTAATTACAAAAAGTTTTTAACCCCATTAACTTCCTTCAAAATGAGCCATTGAACAACTCTCTACAATGTTCCAGTGCCATGGTATCTGTTGAATTACTAACCTATACTATAATTAAGTGGCGTATAAAATTTAGTATAGGTAAGAGGTCGTTCTTTATTATAATTTCTGGTGGAAAAATTTATTCTCTTTTAGAAATAATTTATTTTAGTTACAAAAGGTTTTTAACCCAATTAATTTCCTTTAAAATGAGCTATTGAACAACCCTCTACGATGTTCCAGTGCCAAGCTATCTCTGGATACAAAAGAAAAGAGAAAAAAAGAATAAAATATCCCGTTTAGGCAGAATGTTGTAATAGCTGCCACTTTTCTTGATTTTCAAGCCAATATATTTCCCTTGCTGTTCAAGCCAAGGGACAGAAAGTTTCCTATACAGGGGTTTCGGACAAGGCGGTTCTAATGGTGTACTTTTTGTTTTGATCTGACTTTTAGGAACTATGGGTTTTTATATTTCTTAACATTGGACGTGATCGTCTCTTACTAGGTTGCTAGCTACCGCTGCAACCCGGATACTAACTACATCCAGCGACTATGACGTCATGGATCAATATTGTATATAAAAAATTAAGTTTTTCGTAAAAAATAATTAATTAAAAAAAAAATTAAGTGCAAGAGACGCTAGATCTAGAGATTTCCTTTAAAATGAGCTATTGAACAACTCTCTACGATGTTGCAGTGCCAAGCTATCTCTGGAAACAAAAGAAAAAAAAATATCCCGTTTGTGGAGAATAACGTGGTTAAAGTCAATTTTCTTGATTTTCAAGCCTTGCTGTTCAAGCCAAATTACAGAAAGTTTCCTATACAGAGTTTTTGGACAAGGCGGTTCTAATGGTGTACTTTTTGTTTTGATCTGACTGCTGTTTTAGGAGCTATGGTTTTTTTTATTTCTTAGCATTGGACTCGATCGTCTCTTATTAGGTTGCTAGCTCCCGCTGCAACCCGGATGTTCTTTATTATAAAATCCTTTATGCTACTATAGTTAAGTGGCCTATAAAATTTAGTATAGGCAAGAGGTCGTTCTTTATTATAAATTTTTTTCAAGGAATCGAGCAGCTAGCTAAGTCCAATATATACAATGGTATATTCGTATATTCTTCGAATGATCTCTTTTAATTAGGTTCCTAGCTACCGCTGCAAACCGAAACTATTAAAAAATATTTTATCTTTAATTACAGAAGGAACTAGATGTAGCAAGTTTTACTATTGAGACAAGTCGCTCTTACTATACAAACAACATACAGTTCGTTATCATGAACTGTTTGCTTTTATGTATCTATTGGTATCAAAATTTTGTTCTTTAGAGTTTTGGTTACTATTGAGACAAGTAGCTATTATTACTATAGAGTTCATTACCATGAACTGTTTGATTGCTTCAAAATTCAAATATCTTTGAAAATAATGCAGCATGAAAATACATCAAAATGCAATTTTTTGGACAAAATTGATTCTAATTCAAAAAGTATTTTATTTTTAATTACAAAAATGACTAGATGTAGCAATTTCCTATAAAATGAGCTATTATACAGCTCTCTATGATTTTCCAGTGCCAAGCTAGCTAAGGAGGAAAAAAAGCGGAAAGAAAAATATATCCCGTTTGTGAAGAATAACGTGGTTAAATTCAATTTTCTTATTTTTCAAGCCAATATATTTCCCTTTCTGTTCAAGCCAAATGAAAGAGAGTTTCCTATACAGGAGTTTCGGACAAGGCAGTTCTAATGGTGTACCTTTTGTTTTGATCTGACTTTTTTTTAGGAGCTATGGGATTTTATATTTCTTAACATTGGAGGTGATCGTCTCTTACTAGGTTGCTAGCTACCGCTGCAACCCGGATCTTAAATCCTGGATCACAAGACATCTTAGTAGCAATCTTTACGCGTTCTCGAGCTTTATTGCGTTCGGTGGCATTTTTATCTCTTTTAAATAAACTTTTCTGATATTTCAGGATATTAGCTTTATTTTTTGTGTAGTAAAGTTTTCTATTAGTAGAAATTTGGATTGCTCTATTTTGATATTTTTTTTGGTTATTCTTTCTTTTTTTCCACTCGCGTGAGACCATATTTTTTCAAGGTTTAAAATTATTAAGTACACAATACCCCGCGTCGAGTACCTAAAACCTGGCATAAAACAAAACTAATTTAAAAATTTTCAGGTATTTATCTTGTTTGAATTACAAAATTAGTATTATTGGTTAGACACCATAAATATTTTTGCAATTTACATAATAAGTTTAGCGATTATAGACTGAAAACTAAAATACTTGCAATTATAAGACAATAATATGGAGGTACGTACTTTACGGGTTACAAACCAAAAAAAATTTGGTTCCAGGATACAATAATAACTTTGAAGTTAGATGAAAAAGATTTTTCTTCCAGGAGACAAAAAGTAAAACTAATTATAAAATTTTCATGTATTTTTGTTGTTTAAATTAAGAACTTACTATTACTGATTAGGCATCATAAATATTTTTGCAGTTTACATAATAACTTTAGCGATTAAGCCAAAAAAGAAAATTTTGGTTCCAGGAGACAAAAAACAAAACTAATTCAAAAATTGTCAGGTATTGCTCTAGTTTGAATTAAAAAATTAGTATTATTGGTTAGACATAATAAATATTTTTGCAGTTTACATAATAACTTAAGAGATTCTGAAGTCAAAACTAGGTTTCATTACCATGAACTGTTTGATTGCTTCAAAATTCAAATATCTTTGAAAAGAAAGCAGTATGAAAATACATCAAAAATGCAATTTTTTCGACAAAATTGATTCTACTTTAAAGAGTATTTTATTTTTAATTACAAAAGTGACTAGATGTTACAATTTCCTTTAAAATGAGCTATTATATAGCTCTCTATGATTTTCCAGTGCCCAGCTAGCTGAGGAGAAAAATCAAGCGGAAAGAAAAAAATATCCCGTTTGTGGAGAATAACGTAGTAAAAGTCAATTTTCTTGATTTTCAAGCCAATATATTTTCTTTGTTATTCAAGCCAAAGGGCGGTAAGTTTCCTTTATAGAGGATTCGGATAAGGCGGTTCTAATGGTGCACTTTCTGTTTTGATCTGACTCTTTTTTTAGGAGTTGGGGGGTTTTATATTTTTTAACATTGGACGTGATCGTCTCTTACTAGGTTGCTAGCTACCGCTGCAACCCGGATCAGCTATAACCGATGAAATTTATGCTATAAGAGATCATAAAACAATTAATTAGCTTTCTATATATATCTCATATGGTTTAGTGGTTTAGGGTAGTTGACTTTCAATTAATTGTCTTGGTTCGAATCCCGGTGTGGGAATTATTTTTAAACAAAATTAGATGAAATTAATTAGCTACTTTGACAAGACATAGTAGGTAACTAAGGGCAAGAGTTCGTTCTTTACTATAGGTATACGATTATGTTTGAAAGACTGCAGTGTGAAAAGACATCAAAATGCAGTTTTTGGTGGAAAAATCCCGTTTAGTATACTGGAAACAAAGAAAAGAGAAAAAAAATACCCCGTTTAGGCAGAATGTTGAAGTAGCTGCCACTTTTCTTGATTTTTTAGTACTGATTTTTTAACTTGTGTGTAGCTTGCTTTGATCTAACCATTATGTATTCATGAATGAGACCATTTACAGTTTTGACGTTTCTTATATAGTAATTATGACGTCACTGCATTAAAAATACAGTTTTTATTGGAAAAATTTATTCTCTTTTAGAAATAATTTATTTTAGTTACTATAGATTTTTAACCCAATTAATTTCCTTTAAAATGAGCTATTGAACAACCCTCTACGATGTTCCAGTGCCAAGCTATCTCTGGATACAAAAAAGAAAAAAAAAAGAAAAAAATATCTCGTTTGGGGAGAATAACGTGGTTAAAGTCAATTTTCTTGATTTTCAAGCCAATATATTTCCCTTGCTGTTCAAGCCAAGGGACAGAAAGTTTCCTATACAGGGGTTTCTGACAAGGCGGTTCTAATGGTGTACTTTTTGTTTTGATCTGACTCCTTTTTTAGGAACTATGGGTTTTTATATTTCTTAACATTGGACGTGATCGTCTCTTACTAGGTTGCTAGCTACCGCTGCAACCCGGATATGAGCCATTGAACAACTCTCTACGATGTTCCAGTGCCAAGCTATCTGTGGAATTACTAACCTATACTATAATTAAGTGGCGTATAACATTTAGTATAGGCAAGAGGTCGTTCTTTATTATAACTACCTCTGGAGCCACCAATATATCAGTTACTATTGGCGAGAGATCGTTCTTTACTGTAACTCTTGCTAGGTAGCTAGCTACCACTGCAACCCGGATTTAGCTACCCCTGGAGCCACCGTATATCAATTACTATTGGCGATAGATCGTTCTTTACTGTATGGCTCTTAAATCATACTTCTTTATGGTTCCATATGGTCTAGTGGCTAGGATAGTTAACTTTCACTTAACAGGCTCGGGTTCGATTCCCGGTGTGGGAAAATTTTTAACTCTATAATCTTCGAACATTTGAACCTTTTATAATCTATAATGATGTATAATATAAATACTGTAATCTTAACTATAGTGAAGTTCCGTATGCAATAAAATGAGCCATTGAACAACTCTCTACGATGTTCCAGTGCCATGCTATCTGTTGAATTACTAACCTATACTATAATTAAGTGGCGTATAAAATTTAGTATAGGCAAGAGGTCGTTCTTTATTATACATTATGAAATAAATTACAAACAGGAAAAAGCCTACGGCTTTTTCTTCTTTGGAATAGTAAGAGACGATCCTCAAATAATCAGGCATCTAACTAGGATTATAATCTGTTCTTTAACATAAACTTCATTAATCGGATATTTTAATATATCTTATATGGTCTAAAGGTTGGGATAGCTCTCACCCAGTAGGCTTGAGTTCAATTTCTGTTTGGGGAAATTTTTACTTATGATGATTTCTTAAGGAACATAATTAAAATTTCTTAATGTAATAAAAATAATTTGTTTTAATTACAAAAGGTTTTTAACCCCATTAATTTCCTTTAAAATGAGCCATTGAACAACTCTCTACGGTGTTCCAGTGCCATGCTATCTGTTGAAGTACTAACCTACACTATAATTAAGTGGCGTATAAAATTTAGTATAGTCAAGAGGTCGTTCATTATTATAAAGTTTTTGGTGGAAAAATTTATTCTCTTTTAGAAATAATTTATTTTAGTTACAATATGTTTTTAACCCAATTAATTTCCTTTAAAATGAGCTATTGAACAACCCTCTACGATGTTCCAGTGCCAAGCTATCTGTGGAAAAGAAAAAAAGAAAAAGAAGAAAAAAATATCCCGTTTAGGCAGAATGTTGTAGTAGCTGCCACTTTTCTTGATTTTCAAGCCAATATATTTCCCTTGCTGTTCAGGCCAAGGGACAGAAAGTTTCCTATACAGGGGTTTCGGACAAGGCGGTTCTAATGGTGTACTTTTTGTTTTGATCTGAATCCTCTGTTAGGAACTATGGGCTTTTATATTTCTTAACATTGGACGTGATCGTCTCTTACTAGGTTGCTAGCTACCGCTGCAACACGGATTTAATATAATAACCAATGATCGTCTTTTGTTGTAAATCAATTTAAAATTTAAAAAAGAAACTTGTTTATTTACATTCTAGCTAAAATAATGAAGATAATATGAATGAGCCACATTGTTCAGTTTCTTTGGACTTGAGTTCGTTTTTTAACTATAAATACAAAAAAAAAATAAAAATACTGTAATCTTAACTATAGTAAAGTTGCGTATGCAAGTTAGTATAGGGAAGAGTTTGATCTTTATTATACTGGAAACAAAGAAAAGAGAATCTTATATAGTAATTATGACGTCACTGCATCAAAAATACAGTTTTTATTGGAAAAATTTATTCTCTTTTAGAAATAATTTATTTTAGTTACTATAGATTTTTAACCCAATTAATTTCCTTTAAAATGAGCTATTGAACAACCCTCTACGATGTTCCAGTGCCAAGCTATCTCTGGATACAAAAGAAAAAAAAAAGAAAAAAATATCCCTTTTGGGGAGAATAACGTGGTTAAAGTCAATTTTCTTGATTTTCAAGCCAATATATTTCCCTTGCTGATCAAGCCAAGGGACAGAAAGTTTCCTATACAGGGGTTTCGGAAAAGGCGGTTCTAATGGTGTACTTTTTGTTTTGATCTGACTCCTTTTTTAGGAGCTATGGGTTTTTATATTTCTTAACATTGGACGTGATCGTCTCTTACTAGGTTGCTAGCTACCGCTGCAACCCGGATTTACCTACCTCCTAGCTAAATATAATAATTCTAATAAAAATTAATATAGGCAAGATGTTGTTCTTTATTATAATTTTTTTCTGGGTTTAATTAAAAAATGAAAATTTCTGATGAGACACCATAATTACTTTTGCATTTTGCAGTTAGATAAAATTATTTAGTTTAAATTTTTCAGGAATTAATCTAGTTTTATTTGACAAAAAAGATCTTTTACAAGGAATCAGGCAGCTAACAAAGTCCAACATATGCGATGGTAAGTTCTTTGAATGATCGTCTTTTCATGTAATTTTAAAAATAATTTATTTTATAATTACAAAAGGTGTTTAACCCCATTAATTTTCTTTAAAATGAGCCATTAAACAACTCTCTACGATGTTCCATTGCCAAGCTATCTGTGGAATTACTAACCTATACTATAATTAAGTGGCGTATAAAATTTAGTATAGGCAAAAGGTGGTTCTTTATTATAGATCCTTTATGTAAGTTTCTAGCTACCGCTGCAACCCGGATAATAAACTGATTACAAACAGGAAAAAGCCTAAGGCTTTTTCTTCTTTGAAATAGTAAGAGACGAACCTCAAACAATCAAGTAGCTAACTAATTCCAATGTATGCAATTGTTTGTTATTCCAATGATCGTCTTTTAATGTAATTAGCCACCAGTCTCTTCGGAGGCGTGGGTTCAAATCTTACCGCTGGTATACGATTATGTTTGAAAGACTGCAGTGTGAAAAGACATCAAAAATGCAGTTTTTGGTGGAAAAATTTATTCTCTTTTAGAAATAATTTATTTTAGTTACTATAGATTTTTAACCCAATTAATTTCCTTTAAAATGAGCTATTGAACAACCCTCTACGATGTTCCAGTGCCAAGCTATCTGTGGAAAAGAAAAAGAAAAAAGAAAAAAATATCCCGTTTGTGGAGAATAACGTGGTAAAAGTCTATTTTCTTGATTTTCAAGCCAATATATTTTCTTTGTTATTCAAGCCAAAGGACGGTAAGTTTCCTTTATGGAGGATTTGTACAAGGCGGTTCTAATGGTGTACTTTTTGTTTTGATCTGACTCTTTTTTTAGGAGTTGGGGGGTTTTATATTTCTTAACATTGGAGTTGATCGTCTCTTACTAGGTTGCTAGCTACCGCTGCAACCCGGATTATTATAGGCCATATTTCGTTATTTAATATAAATACCAGTCAAAACCAAATGTCAAATTTGTCTACACCCGATAAAATGGCGTAACAAGTCACTTTAAGCGAAAGAAAAACCTAACTAATTTAAAAATTTTCAGGTATTTTTCTGGATAACTAAATAAAAAAAACATGATGACAAAGACCATTTATGATGAACTATATCGGTCCTTTATATAAATTATAATGTTTGAAAGACTGCAGTGTGAAAAGACATCAAAAATGCAGTTTTTGGTGGAAAAATTTATTCTCTTTTAGAAATAATTTATTTTAGTTACTATAGATTTTTAACCCAATTAATTTCCTTTAAAATGAGCTATTGAACAACTCTCTACGATGTTCCAGTGCCAAGCTATCTGTGGAAAAGAAAAAAAAAAGAAAAAAGAAAAAAATATCCCGTTTGGGGAGAATAACGTGGTTAAAGTCAATTTTCTTGATTTTCAAGCCAATATATTTCCCTTGCTGTTCAAGCCAAGGGACAGAAAGTTTCCTATACAGGGGTTTCGGACAAGGCGGTTCTAATGGTGTAATTTTTGTTTTGATCTGACTCCTTTGTTAGGAACTATGGGTTTTTATATTTTTTAACATTGGACGTGATCGTCTCTTACTAGGTTGCTAGCTACCGCTGCAACCCGGATCAGTTACTATGGGAGAGAGATCGTTCTTTACTGTAATTATGGCCCCATTTGGTCTAGTCGCTAGGATAGTTAACTTTCACATAACAGGACCGGGTTCGTTTCCAGGTGTGGGAAAATTTTTAACTCTATAATCTTCGAACATTCGAACCTTTTATAATTTATAATGATGTATAATATAAATACTGTAATCTTCACTATAGTGAAGTTGCCTTTGCAAGTTAGTATAGGGAAGAGTTCGATCTTTATTATAACTTTATTGTAACTTTATTGTTAAAACATTTTTTAAGGCTGATGAAGATTTACCTGATGTGTCAAAAGTAAGGTTGTAAGTCGACGATTTTGTTTTGGCCTTATTATAATTGGTATGGTGAAATAATAATATGCATATGGTTCTTAAATCATACTTCTTTATGGTCCCATATGGTCTAGTGGCTAGGATAGTTAACTTTCACTTAACAGGCCCGGGTTCGATTCCCGGTGTGGAAAAATTTTTAACTCTATAATCTTCGAACATTTGAACCTTTTATAATTTATAATGATGTATAATATAAATACTGTAATCTTAACTATAGTGAAGTTGCCTATGCAAGTTAGTATAGGGAAGAGTTCGATCTTTATTATAAAATTATGACGTCACTGCATCAAAAATACAGTTTTTATTGGAAAAATTTATTCTCTTTTAGAAATAATTTATTTTAGTTACAAAAGGTTTTTAACCCAATTAATTTCCTTTAAAATGAGCTATTGAACAACCCTCTACGATGTTCCAGTGCCAAGCTATCTCTGGAAAAGAAAGAAAAAAAAAAAGA
This sequence comes from Artemia sinica, assembly GCA_027921565.1. NCBI lineage: Eukaryota > Metazoa > Arthropoda > Branchiopoda > Anostraca > Artemiidae > Artemia > Artemia sinica. The sequence continues at coordinate 69,150,509 of CM051256.1, forward strand.
AAAAAATATCTCGTTTGGGGAGAATAACGTGGTAAAAGTCAATTTGCTTGATTTTCAAGCCAATATATTTCCCTTGCTGTTCAAGCCAAGGGACAGAAAGTTTCCTATACAGGGGTTTCGGACAAGGCGATTCTAATGGTGTACTTTTTGTTTTGATCTGACTCCTTTGTTAGGAACTATGGGTTTTTATATTTCTTAACATTGGACGTGATCGTCTCTTACTAGGTTGCTAGCTACCGCTGCAACCCGGATCATTGAGATAACACATCTTGCTGTTTCGTTTTGCTCTCTCAATTATTACTTCTCGATACGCCTGGTCGGTTGAATACCTTTGCTTTTTTCTTTTCAAGTTACTATCTCTGTTGTTTGTGTAGTACTGTTTTTTCAACTTGCGTATAGCTTGCTTGATTGAAACCATTATATAACCATTAGTTGAATGTTTATGTCGCGTATCAAGTATCAAGAACCTAACAAAAAATTAAACTAAATTTTAAATTTTCAGGTATTTTTCTAGTCTAAATTAAAAGATTAAAACTATTGTTCAGACACCATAAATATTTTTGCAGTTTATAACTTTAGCGATTCTGAACTAAAAACGAAAATAAAATAAAATAAAATCTTTCAATTTTTACGTCACGTCGGTAATTAATTCATATATGGTTATTAGTACACAATAGGTTTTAGATATTACGTCATGTCACTTATTACGTCATATATGGTTATTAGTAGATAATCGGTAAAATGTTCGTTCTTTATTATACCACTCTTCAATTCGGAGGCATGGGATTGAATCCCACCGCTGACAGTATTTTATACCAAAGCTAATTATAATCTTGTTTTAGTTACTATGTACTGAAGTTCGTTCTTTACTATATTTTCAATTTAAAATTTAAAAAAGAAACTTGTTTATTTACATTCTAGCTAAAATAATGAAGATAATATGAATGAACCACAGTGTTCAGATTCTTTGGACTTGAGTTCGTTTTTTAACTATAAATACAAACAGGAAAAAGCCTACGGCTTTTTCTTCTTTTAAATAGTAAGAGACGAAACTCAAACAATCAAGTAGCTAACTAAGTCCAATGTATGGAATGGTTTGTTATTTCAGTGATCGTCTTTTAATGTAATTAAAAGCACTATCTTTTCAATTTAAAATTTAAAAAAGAAACTTGTTTATTTACATTCTAGCTAAAATAATGAAGATAATATGAATGAACCACAGTGTTCAGTTTCTTTGGACTTGAGTTCGTTTTTTAACTATAAATACAAACAGGAAAAAGCCTACGGCTTTTTCTTCTTTTAAATAGTAAGAGACGAAACTCAAACAATCAAGTAGCTAACTAAGTCCAATGTATGGAATGGTTTGTTATTTCAGTGATCGTCTTTTAATGTAAAGAAAAACAAAAATACTGTAATCTTAACTATAGTAAAGTTGCGTATGCAAGTTAGTATAGGGAAGAGTTTGATCTTTATTCTACTGGAAACAAGGAAAAGAGAATCTTATATAGTAATTATGACGTCACTGCATCAAAAATACAGTTTTTATTGGAAAAATTTATTCTCTTTTAGAAATAATTTATTTTAGTTACTATAGATTTTTAACCCAATTAATTTCCTTTAAAATGAGCTATTGAACAACCCTCTACGATGTTCCAGTGCCAAGCTATCTCTGGATACAAAAAAAAAAAGAAAAAAATATCCCTTTTGGGGAGAATAACGTGGTTAAAGTCAATTTTCTTGATTTTCAAGCCAATATATTTCCCTTGCTGTTCAAGCCAAGGGACAGAAAGTTTCCTATACAGGGGTTTCGGACAAGGTGGTTCTAATGGTGTACTTTTTGTTTTGATCTGACTCCTTTTTTAGGAGCTATGGGTTTTTATATTTCTTAACATTGGACGTGATCGTCTCTTACTAGGTTGCTAGCTACCGCTGCAACCCGGATTATGACGTCACGGCGTAATGATTTTATTGACGTCATGGCGCAATGGTATTATTTCATGACGTCATCAGAAACAACAATATAATTTCGTGTTTTTCTATTCACGTCATAGCTCTAATATAAAACTATGACGACATTCATTATTTATCTAGTAGGATTTCAGACAAGGTAGTTCTAATGATGTACTTTTGTTTTGATCTGACTCTATTTTTAGGAGTTTTGTTATATTTCTTAGCATTGGACTGATCGTCTCTTACTAGGTTGCTAGCTACTGCTGCAACCCAAATTCACATATATATATTTATTTATGAGAGGCATCCTGGCCGAGTGGTCCAAGGCACTGGTGATAGCCACCAGTCTCTTCGGAGGCGTGGGTTCAAATCTTACCGCTGGTATACGATTATGTTTGAAAGACTGCAGTGTGAAAAGACATCGAAAATGCAGTTTTTGGTGGAAAAATTTATTCTCTTTTAGAAATAATTTATTTTAGTTACTATAGATTTTTAACCCAATTAATTTCCTTTAAAATGAGCTATTGAACAACCCTCTACGATGTTCCAGTGCCAAGCTATCTGTGGAAAAGAAAAAAAAGAAAAAAATATCCCGTTTGGGGAGAATAATGTGGTTAAAGTCAATTTTCTTGATTTTCAAGCCAATATATTTCCCTTGCTGTTCAAGCCAAGGGACAGAAAGTTTCCTATACAGGGACAAGGCGGTTCTAATGGTGTACTTTTTGTTTTGATCTGACTCCTTTGTTAGGAACTATGGCTTTTTATATTTCTTAACATTGGATGTGATCGTCTCTTACTAGGTTGCTAGCTATCGCTGCAACCCGGATAAAAAAAAAATATCCCGTCTAGGCAGAATGTTGTAGTAGCTGCCACTTTTCTTGATTTTCAAGCCAATATATTTCCCTTGCTGTTCAAGCCAAGGGACAGAAAGTTTACTATACAGGGTTTTCGGACAAGAGGGTTCTAATGGTGTACTTTTTGTTTTGATCTGACTCCTTTTTTAGGAACTATGGCTTTTTATATTTCTTAACATTGGACGTGATCGTCTCTTACTAGGTTGCTAGCTACCGCTGCAACCCGGATATATAAAAAAACCTAATTGAAAAATACTATTTATGAAGAACTATATCGGTTGTTGCTGCTAGCTACCGCTGCAACCCGGATAAAAACTGATTACAAACAGGAAAAAGCCTACGGCTTTTTCTTCTTTGAAATAGTAAGAGACGAACCTCAAACAATCAAGTAGCTAACTAATTCCAATGTATACAATTGCTCGTTATTCCAATAATCGTCTTTTAATGTAATAATTAAGTGGCGTATAAAATTTAGCATAGGGAAGAAGTCGTTCTTTATTATAATTTTAACCCCATTAATTTCCTTCAAAATGAGCCATTGAACAACTCTCTACAATGCTCCAGTGCCATGCTATCTGTTGAATTACTAACCTATACTATAATTAAGTGGCGTATAAAATTTAGCATAGGTAAGAGGTCGTTCTTTATTATAATAAGCCAATATATTTCCCTTGCTGTTCAAGCCAAGGGACAGAAAGTTTCCTATAAAGGGGTTTCGGACAAGGCGGTTCTAATGGTGTACTTTTTGTTTTGATCTGACTCCTTTTTTAGGAGCTATGGGTTTTTATATTTCTTAACATTGGACGTGATCGTCTCTTACTAGGTTGCTAGCTACCGCTGCAACCCGGACTTTTGAATTACTAACCTATACTATAATTAAGTGGCGTATAAAATTTAGTATAGGTAAGAGGTCGTTCTTTATTATAATTACTGCATTTTACATAATAATGGATAATAATACAAAAACCTTTTTGACAAATACCATTTATGATGAACTATATCGGTCCTTTATAAAACCTCAATAGAACCATATCATTACTATATCATTTACTATAATTAAGTTGAGTGTGTAATTTAGTATAGGCAAGAGTTCGTTCTTTATTATAATGGTAAACGATTATGTTTGAAAGACTGCAGTGTGAAAAGACATCGAAAATGCAGTTTTTGGTGGAAAAATTTATTCTCTTTTAGAAATAATTTATTTTAGTTACTATAGATTTTTAACCCAATTAATTTCCTTTAAAATGAGCTATTGAACAACTCTCTACGATGTTCCAGTGCCAAGCTATCTCTGGAAACAAAGAAAAAAAAAAGAAAAAAATATCCCGTTTAGGAAGAATGTTGTAGTAGCTGCCACTTTTCTTGATTTTCAAGCCAATATATTTCCCTTGCTGTTCAAGCCAAGGGACAGAAAGTTTCCTATACAGGGGTTTCGGACAAGGCGGTTCTAATGGTGTACTTTTTGTTTTGATCTGAATCCTTTTTTAGGAGCTAGGGGTTTTTATATTTCTTAACATTGGACGTGATCGTCTCTTACTAGGTTGCTAGCTACCGCTGCAACCCGGATAACATTGGACGTGATCGTCTCTTACTAGGTTGCTAGCTACCGCTGCAACCCGGATATTGAACAACTCTCTACGATGTTCCAGTGCCAAGCTATCTCTGGATACAAAAGAAAAGAGAGAAAAAAAAATATCCCGTTTAGGCAGAATGTTGTAGTAGCTGCCACTTTTCTTGATTTTCAAGCCAATATATTTCCCTTGCTGTTCAAGCCAAGGGACTGAAAGTTTCCTAAACAGGGGTTTCGGACAAGGCTGTTCTAATGGTGTACTTTTTGTTTTGATCTGACTCCTTTGTTAGGAACTATGGGTTTTTATATTTCTTAACATTGGACGTGATCGTCTCTTACTATGTTGCTAGCTACCGCTGCAACCCGGATTATTTATAATGTTACTTTAGTTACTATGGGCTTGAAGTTTGTTCTTTACTGTACAGCTAACTAAGTCCAAAATAAGCAATTGTTTGTTCTTCTAATGATCATCTTTTAATTTGGCGTTTCTTACTAGGTTGCTAGCTACCACCTAAACCCGGATTATGTAATAGGTTGCTAGCTACCGCTGCAACCTAGATATTCTTATTTCTGCTACTATAGGCTAAGGTTCGTTCTTTCATGTAAAACTAGCAAAAAAATTTTGAAGCCTGATGAAGATTTAACTAATGTGTCAAAAGTAAGGTTGCAAGTCGACGATTTTGTTTTGGCCTTATTATAATTGGTATGGTGAAATAATAATATGCATATGGCTCTTAAATCATACTTCTTTATGGTTCCATATGGTCTAGTGGCTAGGATAGTTAACTTTCACTTAACAGGCTCGGGTTTGATTCCCGGTGTGGGAAAATTTTTAACTCTATAATCTTCAAACATTTGAACCTTTTATAATCTATAATGATGTATAATATAAATACTGTAATCTTAACTACAGTGAAGTTGCGTATGCAAGTTAGTATAGGGAAGAGTTCGATCTTTATTCTATTTTTTAAATACAAATTTTTTTAACCATATCAATTTTATTTACAATCTGACCTTGAACAACTCTCTATGATGTTCCACTGCCAAGCTATCTGTGGAATAGAACAGAGAAACAAAAAGATGCCATTTATGCAGAATATCGTAGTAGCCGCCATTTTTCTTGATTTTCCAGCAAATATATTTTCCATGTTATTCAAGCCAAGGGATGGTAAGCTTTCTATATAAGGGTATCGGACAAGCGGGTTCTAACGGTGCACTTTTTGTTTTGACTTGCCTCTATTTTCAGGAGTTATGAGTTATTATAATATTTCTTAGCATTGGACCTGATCGTCTCCTACTAGGTTCCTAGCTACCGCTGTAACTCGGATTTCAATATTGTCTCAAATTGTTCAATCTTTCCTAATACATAAACGTCGGTAGCATAGTGGGTATAGTGTATATATCTTAATCCTGAGGTCGTGATTTCGAGCCTCATCAGGGACAACATTTTAAATTAATTTCAAATGGATGGTGATGGTTTCTAGGAAATTTATCTTTTATTACTAACTTTTAGTCTCCTTATGGGTTTTAATGTTCGTTCCTTACTTTAAACCATATTGATCCTTTTTGTACTAACTTTTAGTTGCTATTTGCCGTGGTTTATTCTTTACTACGTTTTCAGCTATATGCTATGAAACTAGCATAGGCCCTATTTATCATGAACTGTATCGGTCCTTTATGTAAAATTTTTCTCTTTTGGAAATAATTTATTTTAGTTACAAAAGATTTTTAACCCGGATTAATTTCCTTTAAAATGAGCCATTGAAAAACTCTCTACGATGTTCCAGTGCCAAGCAATCTGTGGAAAAGAAAAAGAAAGAAAAAAATATCCCTTTTAGGCAGAATGTTGTAGTAGCTGCCACTTTTCTTGATTTTCAAGCCAATATATTTCCATTGGTGTTCAAGCTAAGGAATAGAAAGTCTCCTATATAGGGGTTTCGGACAAGGCGGTTCTAATGGTGTACTTTTGTTTTGATCTGACTCCTTTTTTAGGAGTTATGGGTTTTAATATTTCTTAACATTGGACTTGATCGTCTCTACTAGGTTGCTAGCTACCTCTGCAACCCGGATGTACCAGATTACAAACAAGAAAAACCAATGGCTTTTTCTTATTTGGAATAGTAAGAGACGATCTTCAGAGAATGAGGCATCAAACTAAGCCCAATTTATGCCATGATTTGTTCGATACTAGGTTTCAGCCATTTCTACAGCTATGATATCGATGAAAACTGCATAGTCGTAATTTATGACGGCGTTTATAATGGCATTATAATGGCATAGTTATGTGAGGTAGCGTTGTCAAGCGGTTTAAGGCGCTGGTGTTAGCCACCCGTCACATCGGAGGCATGGGTTCGAATATCCCTGATGACAGTATTTTATACCGAAGCAAATGGTTCTTAAATGGTTCTTAAAATGGTTCTTAATATGGTTCTTAAATCATACTGTTTCATATTCCTATATGGTCTAGCGGGTAGGATAGGTGGCTTTCATGTAGCAGGTCCGGGTTCGATTCCCAGTATATAATTTATAATGATTTTTAATATATTGACTTTATAACTCTAGACTGACTACAAACAGGAAAAAGCCTATGGCTTTTTCTTCTTTCAAATAGTAAGAGACGACCCTCAAACAATCAAGTGGCTAACTAGTTCCAATGTATGCAATGGTGTGTAATTCCAGTGATGATCTTTTAATGTCTTTTCAACACATTATAAACAGTAACCTTTGATTACTGTAAGCATCATCTATACAATCGTTACTTATAACACTTCAGTTACTATGGACTGAAGATCGTTCTTTAATGTAATGAATGTCTATAATCTTAACTATAGTGAAGTTGCGTATGCAAGTTAGTATAGGGAAGAGTTCGATCTTTATTATATATATTGACCTAGTGGTTCTAGAATGCTACTAGCTAAAATAATGAAGATAATATAAATGAACCACAGTGTTCAGTTGCTTTGGACTTGAGTTCGTTTTTTAACTATAAATACAAACAGGAAAAAGCCTACGGCTTTTTCTTCTTTTAAATAGTAAGAGACGAGTCTCAAATAATCAAGTAGCTAGCTAATTCCAAAGGTATGCAATTTTTTGTTATTCCAATGATCGTTTTTTATTGTAACTAGGTTTCAGCCATCTCTACAGCCATGATACTATTGGAAATTACATAATCCCCATTTATGTTTCAGTTAACATGGGCAAGGTGTCGTTCTTTATTGTAATGCTTCAAAATTCAAATATCTTTGAAAAGACTGCAGTATGAAAATACATCAAAAATGCAATTTTTTTGACAAAATTGATTCTACTTTAAAAAGTATTTTATTTTTAAATACAAAAGTGACTAGATGTTGCAATTTCCTTTAAAATGAGCTATTATACAGCTCTCTATGATTTTCCAGTGCCCAGCTAGCTGAGCAGAAAGAAAAAGCGGAAAGAAAAAATATCCCGTTTGTGGAGAATAACGTGGTAAAAGTCAATTTTCTTGATTTTCAAGCCAATATATTTTCTTTGTTATTCAAGCCAAAGGGAGGTAAGTTTCCTTTATAGAGGATTCGGACAAGGCGGTTCTAATGGTGTACTTTTTGTTTTGATCTGACTCTTTTTTTAGGAGTTGGGGGGTTTTATATTTCTTGACATTGGAGGTGATCGTCTCTTACTAGGTTGCTAGCTACCGCTGCAACCCGGATTTCAACTTGCGTATAGCTTGCTTCGATCTAACCATTATCTAATCAAGAATGAGAGAATTTACATCTTTGTCGTTCTTAAGTAGTAATTATGACGTCACGGCGTAATGATTTTATTGACGTCATGGCGCAATGATATTATTTCATGACGTCTTCAGAAACAACAATATATTTTGTGTTTTTCTATTCACGTCATAGCTCTAATATAAAACTATGATGCCATTCATTATTTGTCTAATAGGGTTTCAGACAAGGTAGTTCTAATGATATACTTTTGTTTTGATCTGACTCTATTTTTAGGAGTTTTGGGTTTTTATATTTCTTAGCATTGGACTTATCGTCTCTTACTAGGTTGCTAGCTACTGCTGCAACCCAAATTCACATATATATTTATTTATGAGAGGCAGCCTGGCCGAGTGGTCCAAGGCACTGGTGTTAGCCACCAGTCTCTTCGGAGGCGTGGGTTCAAATCTTACCGCTGGTATGCGATTATGTTTGAAAGACTGCAGTGTGAAAAGACATCGAAAATGCAGTTTTTGGTGGAAAAGTTTATTCTCTTTTAGAAATAATTTATTTTAGTTACTATAGATTTTTAACCCAATTAATTTCCTTTAAAATGAGCTATTGAACAACCCTCTACGATGTTCCAGTGCCAAGCTATCTCTGGATACAAAAGAAAAGAGAAAAAAAAGAAAAAAATATCCCGTTTAGGCAGAATGTTGTAGTAGCTGCCACTTTTCTTGATTTTCAAGCCAATATATTTCCCTTGCTGTTCAAGCCAAGGGACAGAAAGTTTCCTATACAGGGGTTTCAGACAAGGTGGTTCTAATGGTGTACTTTTTGTTTTGATCTGACTCCTCTGTTATGAACTATGGGTTTTTATATTTTTAACATTGGACGTGATCGTCTCTTACTAGGTTGCTAGCTACCGCTGCAACCCGGATTCGTTCTTTATTATATTTAATGTAACATATCAGTTACTATGGGAGAGAGATCGTTCTTTACTGTAAAATTTTTTTTTAAATAATTCTAGTTTTAGTTGAAGAATCAGTTTTTTTGTTAAGATCCCCAATTTTTTTTTTAATTACAACAGCAGGTAGATTAGAACCTTACAAAAAACAAAACTAATTTTAAAATTTTCAAGTGCTTTTCTAGTTTTAATTAAAAAAATAAAAACCTAACAAAAAATAAATCTATTCTAAAAAAAATTCGGAATTTTTTTAGTTTTCATCAAAAATTAAAAATATTCCTCAGACACCAGAAATATTTTTGCAGTTTCAATGGACTTAGTTATCTACTCGATTGTTTTAGGTTCGTTTCTTACTATTTCGAACAAGAAAAGCCGTAGAATTTTTTTTTGTTTTTCTCCGTTCAGGATAACTAAAGCTATTATGTAAACTGCAAAAATATTTCTGGCGTCTGAGGAATAAATTAATTTTTTTAATTAAAACTAGAAAAATACCGGAAATTTTTTTATTTATATTTATTTTTTATTAGGTTTTAACTATACGATGTCGCATTTAATGTGTATTTAGATAAGCAAATTCAATTTTTTATTTTAGTTTTCAGTTCAGGATTGAACCCCGGTTACCCGGTTTGAACCCCCCCCCCCCTTAAAATTTTTGACCGAGTCGAAAATTAGTCTAAAAAATACCTGTAAAGACAAAACATTACCAGAAAAAAATATGCTCCCACGCTAAATCCTATTGCATTTAGTGGGTAAATGGTTCTGATCGGCTTACGCAATTAGGTAACCTTATAACTTAAACTTCCTGTGAACTTTGTATCTAGCAATTTTATTATTGCCAAGCATCTTCAAGAAATTCAAAACCGATTAGCGTCAATGTTTGGCTGAGACTAGAATGTAGTTTTTCTTTTGCTGATTAAGAAGTTTTATTTTTGAAACGGGATTTAAACTTAATTAGGGGAAGTTTAATTTATGTCGGAATTATCCTTAGAAGGAAAATTTTTTATTTTTTTTGTATTTTAAATATATCACATATTACTCACGGTACAATTTTCAAGCCAATATATTTCCCTTGCTGTTCAAGCTAAGGTTCAGAAGATTTCCTATTTAGGGGTTTCGGACAAGGTGGTTCTAATACTGTACTTTTTGTTTTGATCTGACTCTATGTTTAGGAGTTATGGGTTATTATATTTCTTAACATTGGACCTGGTCGTCTCTTACTAGGTTGCTAGCCACCGCTGCAACCCGGAGAAGCATACCCGCTTGTCACGCGAGTTACCGAGGTTCGACTCCCCGTCAAAGGGAATTGTTCATGCATTGACTTTAAATATAAATGATAATAAAATTAAATTACTCTTCTTCCCACCTTTACAGATACATTACCGAAATCCTTGCTGTTTTTTTTCGAAATCATTACAAACAGGAAAAACCCTATGGCTTTTTCTTAATTGGAATAATAAGAGACGACCTGGCTACAACATACGACTATGACACCACTGATAAATCTTTAACATTAAATTATAATCTTATTTTAGTTACTATGGGCTGGAAGTTTGTTCTTGACTATAATTTTTGCTAAGTTCTATCTGCAATATTTAAGTTCTATTATGCAATATTTATACATGTTTATCTTTCGACAAGATAATTAAATTTAGTTTGGTTCTTAGTTCAGGATTGCTATTCTTTGGTGAAAGTTCGATTAGGGGTATTCTTCCAAGAAAAAATCCAACTAAGTAAGCACATATATCATTTATGATGATTATGGTTACAGGTACAATAAGCCAGATCGCCCCTTCAAAAATATTCTGAATGAGGAAGGTACTTTGGAGAATTCTTTGTTTGATGCTTAATTACAAACAGGAAAAAGCCCATAGCTTTTTCTTAATTGTATTAGTAAAAGACGACCTGGCTAAAACCTACGATTATGATATCAATGATCAATCTTTAACATGATAATTGACAAACACCATTTATGATGAGCTACATCGGTCCTTTATGTAATTGATTTGACTTTTTTTAAGAGTTATGGGTTTTTATATTTCTTAACATTGGACGTGATCGTCTCTTACTAGGTTGCTAGCTACCGCTGCAACCCGGAGGTTGCTAGCTACCGCTGCAACCCGGATTTTATGAAGAACTACTACACAATTCTTACTATACAGTTCGTTACCACGAACTTTTTAATTTTTTCAAAACTTAAATATTTTTGAAAAGACTGCAGTATGAAAAGAAATCAAAAATGCTGTTTTTTGTAAAATGTGATTCTATTTTTTTTATTAAAAAGGCATTAAAACTTATAATATCCGTTTAAATAATGCCTCTCACGACATTTTAGGACCACTGCGTCGATACGATCACCCCTGGTCAAAATAAAAAGGGCAAATAAACACGCGTACGTGATCTTTCTTCTGGCAGAAATGCCGAATTCCACATTTTGGGAGATAGGAGCTTGAAAGCTCTACTGTGACATCCTCTTATACTCTGAAACTGATGGTGTGATTTTGATTAAGATTTTATGACTTTTGATGGGTGTTTTCCCCTTTTTTCTAAAATTCGGCAAATTTTTACAGGCTCGTAACTTTTGATAAATAAAATTAAACTTGATGAGACTTAAACATTTAAAATCAGCACAAAAATCTGATTCTTTTGATGCGTCTATTGATATTAAAATTCCGTTTTTTAGAGTTTCGATTACTATTGAGACGAGTTGCTCTTACTATACAGTTCGTTACCACGAACTGTTTGACTATATTGATCCTTTATGTAATATACTTTTGACTGACAAAATTTATAATGAAATATATTACTATGGTTTGTTATTCCAACGATCGTCTTTTAATGCAATTCTAATAGTGTACTTCTTGTTTTGATCTGACCCTTGCTTTAGGACTTATGGTTTTTATTAAGGGACGTAATCGTCTCTTACTATGTTATTAGCTACCGCTCAAACCAAGATTTCTCATTTAACATCCTTACAACTTGCATTGATCTTGCAAGCTGTTTCATTTTCCTTTCAAATTTGTATCCTTAAATTTATTTTTCAATACCCAAATTTAGATAAATAATCACCATAGTTTTCTACTCTAATTGCAGCTTCAGGTGGTGGGCAGTTTGTCACATCATACAGAGCTATAATATACAATTGTTTCAGCTTCATTCCATGAAAGCCTTTTTGTCCCTTTTTGGCCCGGACAACACCATGATCCCTTGAGAGGTAAAAATACTTCGTTCCTCCCATCGTAATACCGTTCTCAGAAAACTCATCTGAGTCAAATGTTGATACAAACGCTTTCAATTCAGCTGCTGTGGCAGAAAATCCCCTAGACTTTGCCAAAAGTGAACCATCAACATCAATAATAGCAGCTTCTGAAATACCTTTTGATAGCAATTGACTTTTAATATGATCAATCCAAGAATTCATCTTGATAATTATTCAATTTAATAATATATTTTCACTCCATAGATTTACGTAACGAGTCACTTCAAGCAAAAGGAAAACCAAACTAATTTTAAGACTTTTAGGTAGTTTTCTGGTTTGAATTGGAAAATAAAAATAATTGCTCAGGTGCCATAAATATTTTTGCAGTTTGCAGTTAAACAAAATTATTTTATTTAAAATTTGAAGGAATTATTCTAGTTTTAATTGACGAACCAGATTTTCTTTGCGTCAAGTAGTTAGAACCCAACAAAAAACAAAACTAATTTAAATTTTTTTGGTTCTTTTCTGGTTTGGATTAAAAAAATAAAATTATTGCTCAGACATCTTAAATAGTTTTGCAGTTTGCAGCTAAATAAAATTATTTTATTTAAAATTTTCAGGAATTAATCTAGTTTCAGTTGACAAATCACTTTTTTTTATACAACCCTAAAAGAGAATTAGATTTTTTACTAAGACCCTAAAAGAATTACTGCATTTTACATAAATATATGTACATGCTTTTTATAATGTTGAAAATACTATTTCTATTTTCGTTTGCAATAGGATGTTAATAACATTAGCTACTACAGGTATATCTGACGATTCCTGATGTTATATATAAATAAAAACGTATTGAAAAGCACCATTTATAATGAACTATATCGGTCCTTTATGTAACCCATTTTTCGAAAATAGAGCAAGTTTTCCCAGGCTCGTGACTTTTGATGGTTACAAGCAAACTTGATGAAATTGAAAGTTGAAAAAACAGTACTACACAAACAACAGAGATAGTAACTTGAAAAGAAAAAAGCAAAGGTATTCAACCGACCAGGCGTATCGAGAAGTAATAATTGAGAGAGCAAAACAAAACAGCAAGATGTGTTATCTCAATGATGAAGATTATAGACATGCAAAAATTGAGACAGCCAAACAAAAGTTCAAGGAGAGTTATCACAATGATGAAGATTACCGCATCAAATATAAGAAAAACCAAAAGCAAAGGTATTCAACCGTCCAGGTGTATCGAGAAGTGAAAATTGAGACAGCCAAACAAAAGATCAAGGAGCGTTATCAAAATGATGAAGATTACAGAGAAGCAAGAATTGAGCAGGCTAGACAAAAGTTCAAGGAGCGTTATCACAATGATAAACTTTATAGAGAAGCAACAATTGAGCAGGCTAGACAAAAGAGCAAGGAACGATATGATAATGATGAAGATTACCGAAACAAACATAAGAAAAAAGTTGCTACCAGAATAATGGGTAGATACTGGGGTGACAAAAGCTATAATGAAAAAATTAAATTCTCTGCGAGGTTGTACCGAAGAACGCATAAGGACAAAGGGAAAAATTACATTCAGAAATACAAGAAGATGGCAAAAATGCAGGCTGATATTCGTAAATTGAGAAACATTTTACGCATGTTTTACCAGGATCACGAAAAGTATTCAAAATTACAGATTAAAATTCTCTTTGAAAGAGCGGATGCTGTTGAAAAGTCGGCTAGAAATGCTTTGGCAAAGCTTCATAGTAATATCCAAAAGAATCCGGGTTGCAGCGGTAGCTAGCAACCTAGTAAGAGACGATCACGTCCAATGTTAAGAAATATAAAAACCCATAGCTCCTAAAAAAGGAGTCAGATCAAAATAAAAAGTACACCATTAGAACCGCCTTGTCCGAAACCCCTTTATAGGAAACTTTCTGTCCCTTGGCTTGAACAGCAAGGGAAATATATTGGCTTGAAAATCAATAAAATTGACTTTAACCACGTTATTCTCCCCAAACGGGATATTTTTTTCTCTTTTCTTTGTATCCAGAGATAGCTTGGCACTGGAACATCGTAGAGGGTTGTTCAATCGCTCATCCTAAAGGAAATTAATTGGGTTAAAAATCTATAGTAACTAAAATAAATTATTTCTAAAAGAGAATAAATTTTTCAAATAAAAACTGTATTTTTGATGCAGTGACGTCATAATTACTATATAAGAAACGTCAAAACTGTAAATGGTCTCATTCATGAATACATAATGGTTAGATCAAAGCAAGCTACACGCAAGTTAAAAAATCAGTACTAAAAAATCAAGAAAAGTGGCAGCTACTACAACATTCTGCCTAAACGGGATATTTTTTTCTCTTTTCTTTGTTTCCAGAGATAGCTTGGCACTGGAACATCGTAGAGGGTTGTTCAATCGCTCATTTTAAAGGAAATTAATTGGGTTAAAAATAATAAAGAACGACCTCTGGTTTATATACTTTATTTTACACGCCACTTAATTATAGTATAGGTTAGTAATTCCACAGATATCTAGGCACTCGAATATCGTAGAGAGTTTTTCAAAGGCTCATTTTAAAGGAAATTATATTAAATACATAAAAGATCGATGTCAGTCAAGAGAATCTAATGTAGTACTAATTAATATAAGTTTTGTTTAGACTTTTATATTAAAAGAAGATCATTCGAATACCAAACCATTGCATACATTTGACTTAGTTAGCTGCTTGATGGTTTGAGGTTCGTCTCTTACTATTGTAAGGTAGAAAAAGCCGTAGGCTTTCTCCTGTTTGTAATTATTATAGTGAAGAAATAATCATGATGCATATATAATTCGAGTTGCAGCGGTAGCTAGCAACCTAGTGAGAGACGATCACGTCCAATGTTAAGAATTATAAAAACCCATAGCTCCTAAAAAAAGAGTCAGATCAAAACAAAAAGTATTATTGCAAAGAATCCGGGTTGCAGCGGTAGCTAGCAACCTAGTAAGAGACGATCACGTCCAATGTTAAGAAATATAAAAACCCATAGTTCCTAAAAAAGGAGTCAGATCAAAACAAAAAGTACACCATTAGAACCGCCTTGTCCGAAAACCCTGTATAGGAAACTTTCTGTCCCTTGGCTTGAACAGAAAGGGAAATATATTGGCTTGAAAATCAAGAAAAGTGGCAGCTACTACAACATTCTTCCTAAACGGGATATTTTTTTCTTTTTTTCTTTTTTTCTTTGTTTCCAGAGATAGCTTGGCACTGGAACATCGTAGAGGGTTGTTCAATAGCTCATTTAAAGGAAATTAATTGCGTTAAAAACCTTTTGTAACTAAAATAAATAATTTCTAAAAGAGAATAAATTTTTCCACCAAAAACTGCATTTTCGATGTCTTTTCACACTGCAGTCTTTCAAAACATAATCGTATACCAGCGGTAAGATTTGAACCCACGCCTCCGAAGAGACTGGTGGCTAACACCAGTGCCTTGGACCACTCGGCCAGGTTGCCTCTCATAAGTAATATATATGTGAATCCGGGTTGCAGCAGTAGCTAGCAATCTAGTAAGAGACGATCAGTCCAATGCTAAGAAATATAAAAAAAACTCCTAAAAATAGAGTCAGATTAAAACAAAAGTACATCATTAGAATTACCTTGTCTGAAACCCTACTAGATAAATATTGAATGTCGTCATAGTTTTATATTAGAGCTATGACGTGAATAGAAAAACACGAAATTATATTGTTGTTTCTGAAGACGTCATGAAATAATATCATTGCGCTATGACGTCAATAAAATCATTACGCTGTGACGTCATAATTACTATATAAGAAGCGTCAGAACTGTAAATGTTCACATTCATAATTACATAATGGTTTCAATCAAGCAAGCTGCACGCAAATTGAAAAAACAGTACTACACAAACAACAGAGATAGTATCTTGAAAAGAAAAAAGCAAAGGTATTCAACCGACCAGGCGTATCGAGAAGTAATCAAACAAAACAGCAAGATGTGTTATCACAATGATGAAGATTATAGACATGCAAAAATTGAGACAGCCAAACAAAAGATCAAGGAACGGTATGGTAATGATGAAGATTACAGAGAAGCAACAATTGAGCAGGCTAGACAAAAGAGCAAGGAACGGTATGATAATGATGAATATTACAGAGAAGCAAGAATTGAGCAGGCTAGACAAAAGATCAAGGAGCGTTATCATAATGATAAACTTTATAGAGAAGCAACAATTGAGAAGGCTAGACAAAAGAGCAAGGAACGGTATGATAATGATGAAGATTACCGAAACAAACATAAGAAAAAAGTTGCTACCAGAATAATGGGTAGATATTGGGGTGACAAAAGCTATAATGAAAAAATTAAATTCTCTGCGAGGTTGTACCGAAGAACGCATAAGAACAAAGGGAAAAATTACATTCAGAAATACAAGAAGATGGCAAAAATGCAGGCTGATCTTTGTAAATTGAGAAATATTTTACGCATGTTTTATCGGGATCACGAAAAGTATTCAAAATTACAGATTAAAATTCTCTTTGAAAGAGCGGATGCTGTTGAAAAGTCGGCTAGAAATTCTTTGGCAAAGTATAATAAAGATCGAACTCTTCCCTATACTAACTTGCATAGGCAACGTCACTATAGTTAAGATTACAGTATTTATATTATGCATAAAGGATCGATGTGGTTCATTATAAATTATAAAAGGTTCGAATAATCGAAGATTATAGAGTCAATCCGGGTTGCAGCGGTAGCTAGCAACCTAGTAAGAGACGATCACGTCCAATTTTAGGAAGTATAAAAACCCCTAACTCCTAAAAAAAGAATCAAATCAAAACAAAAAGTACACCATTAGAAGCGCCTTGTCCGAAACCCATATTAAGGAAACTTAACACCCTTTGGCTTGAATAACAAAGAAAATATACTGGCTTGAAAATCAAGAAAATTGACTTCAACCACGTTATTCTCCACAAGCGGGATATTTTTTTCTTTCTTTCTTCTTTTCCACAGATAGCTTGGCACTGGAAGATCGTAGAGAGCTGTTCAATGGCTCATTTTAAAGGAAATCCCTTGATCTAGTGCTATTTGTACTTAATTTCTAGTAAGAGACGATCAGTCCATACAGTAAAGACCTTTTACAGTAAAGAACGATCTCTCGCCCATAATAACTGATATTTGGTGGTTCCAGGGTAGCTGCAAGTTACATTAAAGAACGTACTGTAGTAAACTGAAAATCATAATCAACTAAAACCATAAAACTGGTTATTACAATTTAGAGTAAAGAACAAACTTCAGCCCATAGTAAGTAAAATAAGATTATAATTACAATAAGGAACGAATTGTAACCAATAGTAACTGAATTATTAAATACAGGATTGATCCTGCTCATTATCCGAGTTGCAGCGGTAGCTAGCAACCTAGTAAGAGACGATCACGTCCAATGTTAAGAAATGTAAAAACCGATAGCTCGTAAAAAGGGAGTCAGATCAAAATTACATTAAAAGACGATCATTGGAACAGCAAACCATAGCATACATTGGACTTAGTTAGCTACTTGATTGTTTGAGGTTCGTCTCTTACTATTTCAAAGAAGAAAAAGCCGTAGGCTTTTTCCTGTTTGTTATTATCATTACCAATAATCTGTTCAGGAAACTTAGACCACCTTAGTGGCTTGAAAAAGAGGAAAAATAATTTCTGAGATTATAATAAAGAACGACCTCTTGCCTGTACTAATTTTTATACACCACTTAATCCGGGCTGCAGCGGTAGCTAGCAACCTAGTAAGAGACGATCACGTCCAATGTTAAGAAATATAAAAACCCATAGTTCCTAACAAAGGAGTCAGATCAAAACAAAAAGTACACCATTAGAACCGCCTTGTCCGAAACCCCTGTATAGTAAACTTTCTGTCCCTTGGCTTGAACAGCAAGGGAAATATATTGGCTTGAAAATCAAGAAAACTGACTTTAACCACGTTATTCTCCCCAAACGGGATATTTTTTTTTTTCTTTCTTTTCCACAGATAGCTTGGCACTGGAACATCGTAGAGGGTTGTTCAATAGCTCATTTTAAAGGAAATTAATTGGGTTAAAAATCTCTAGTAACTAAAATAAATTATTTCTAAAAGAGAATAAATTTTTCCACCAAAAACTGCATTTTTGATGTCTTTTCACACTGCAGTCTTTCAAACATAATCGTATACCAGCGGTAAGATTTGAACCCACGCCTCCGAAGAGACTGGTGGCTAACACCAGTGCTTTGGACCACTCGGCCAGGATGCCTCTCATAATTTGGGTTGCAGTAGTAGCTGGCAACCTAGTAAGAGATTACTATATAAGAAGCGTCAGAACTGTAAATGTTCTCATTCATAATTACATAATGGTTTCAATCAAGCAAGCTGCACGCAAGTTAAAAAACAGTACTACACAAACAACAGAGATAGTATCTTGAAGAGAGAAAAGCAAAGGTATTCAACCGACCAGGCGTATCGAGAAGTAAAAATTGAGAGAGCAAAACAAAACAGCAAGATGTGTTATCAAAATGATGAAGATTATAGACATGCAAAAATTGAGACAGCCAAACAAAAGTTCAAGGAGAGTTATCACAATGATGAAGATTACTGCATCAAATATAAGAAAAACCAAAAGCAAAGGTATTCAACCGTCCAGGTGTATCGAGAAGTAAAAATTGAGACAGCCAAACAAAATTTTACATTAAAGAACAAACTTTAGTCCATAGTACCTGAAGTTATATTAAAATTTATTATTATAAAACAAATTGTTACGATATAGTAAAGAACTAACTCTTGGCGATAGTACCTTATTTGATTTTGAAAAGAAAGAATTACGGCAGAAACCTAAATGGTAGTATAAGTAAGCTACATTTCATAAGAACCGTCCCCCGGGATTTGAACTCGGATCGCAGTATACGAAGTCTTAAGTGCTAACCACTTCACCAAGAAACGTTCACATAAGAAAGAAATTTAGGAGTATATGATAACTTAAAGACAGAACTCTAACCATCAGTATTGTCAATCAGTTCGTGTTAACGAACGTTATAGCAATTTCAAACAGTTCGTGCGATTACAGTATAAATAAAGAACTATTTCTTGCCAATATCCGGGTTGCAGCGGAAACTAGTCAGGGTTTACAGCGGTAGCTAGCAACCTAGTAGGAGACGATGACCTCCAATGTTAAGAAATATAAAAACCCATAGCTCCTAAAAAAGAAATTAGATCAAAACAAAAAGTACACCATTAGAACTGCCTTGTCCGAAACCCCTTTATAGGAAACCTTCTGTCACTTGGCTTGAACAGCAAGGTAAATATATTGGCTTGAAAATCAAGAAAATTGACTTTAACCACGTTATTCTCCACAAACGGGATATTTTTTTCTTTCTTCTTTTCTTCCAAAGATATAATGTACAAGAGGAGGGGGTGGGGGAGGTGGGTAATATCCAATTTACATCATTCCCTGAGTTTCAACTCTCAAACACAATTTTAAATACAATAGTTGTCTACACTGCAACTTTTGGTGACCCTTTCAATTCGCTTTTGTGTGGTAATTTTGTGTTTGATCCCGTAGAAATTGTGCATGACTATGTAGATAGAATTCGTGCACTGCTGGAGAACCAAATTCAATTGTGGGGTGGTAGGGATTCAATTAAGGTTTCTATTGTTTTAAAGGTATTTTTTTTAAATGAGGGAAAAAGTGAAGTTTACCATCATTATGTACACACCGAGATGCGTGTGATCTATCCAAATTTAGAGAATTTTGAGGGAGTTTTTTTCGAGTGGATAGGTCATATTATTGCGCATCTCGAGAATTATAACGAAAATGGGAGCGGGTCAGTAGTTCTTTATGTTGCAAATTTAAACGTTAATATTTGTAAATTTAAGAAAGATTTTATTTTAAGAGGGGGGCATGGGGAGGGGCAATTGTTTTAAAATATTATCACGGTCTAGAAGGATGTAAAGGTGTCCAGCGGATCTGTTTTGAAACAGGTCCAAAATGTTTCAAGTACGCTTTCCTCATATCAGAATTCGAGCCTCTACGAAATGACGCTACCAAGACGAATTTAGATCACTGGGCTGTACATGGGAAGGAGGGTCCAATTTTCCCATTGTAGATTTCACTTGTTTAGAGGGAAAATACCTAGTAACGCTAAGATCTATAGATATTTTTGAAAGGGCCAATGCCCTTTTAAATATCGGCGCTACTGTGGTTCAGTATGAAACTGAATTTGAAGATGGGGTTCGTTCAAAAAAGAAGGGGGTGGTGTTCCCAGTAAGAGGTCCGTCGATTGAATTGGTCAAACACTGGGTTTGGTTGTTGTACACACCACCATCTAGTGACCTTGCCAATTCAACTGGCCATTTTAACCCAATTACAGACATTAGTGGAGTTCTAGGGGGTGGTAGGGATCTAGGGGTACGTTTCTACTGTCCAACATGCCTGTCACAATTCCGTAGCGATATAAAACTACGGGATCATATGAAGCACTGTAGACGGCATGGCTACCAGTTAGTGGAAACGGTTTCAGGGGATATGGCCATTTTACGTTTCAAAATTTTTCAAAACACCCTCCTCCAGAGCAAAAAAATCTCGTTGGACTGCGAGGCGAAGCTGGTGGAAGTGAACGATCCTCGATTTCCATACCGAATCAAAGATTATCAAGCTATTTCAGTGTCCTATGCCCACGCACAAAGAGACAGTTCTAAAACCATGTAGTTGTTAGAAATAGTTGAAACATTGGATGAGGGAGAATGCATGATCAGGGCACTGACTAAATTAATTGGCACTGCTAATGGCACTATTTCTCGTTTGAGAAATACGCATTACCCTATGGTGTTGTCTGCAGAGGATCGTCTTGCGATTAAAAATCAAAAAATATGCTGGGTTTGTAAGGGGGAGTTTGAAGAGGGGGATAAGTGGACTAAAGGGACAAGAGGGGGGAAGGGGAAAGTCAGAGACCACAATCACTTGTGGCAGGAAATATCCTCTGGGGGTAGTAATTTTAGAGGGGTAGCGCATCAATCGTGTAACTTAAATGTTAGCCAACAGTTTTTTGTTCCAGTTTTTATTAAGAGAATATTTCCTGCCACAAGTGATTGTGGTCCCTGACTTTCCCCTTCCCCCCTCTTTTCCCTTTAGTCCACTTATCCCCCTCAAGTTCCTAACAAAGGAGTCAGATCAAAACAAAAAGTACACCATTAGAACCGCCTTGTCCGAAACCCCTGTATAGGAAACTTTCTGTCCCTTGGCTTGAACAGCAAGGGAAATATATTGGCTTGAAAATCAAGAAAATTGACTTTAACCACGTTATTCTCCCCAAACGGGATATTTTTTTCTTTTTTTATTTTTTTTTCTTTTCCACAGATAGCTTGGCACTGGAATATCGTAGAGGGTTGTTCAATAGCTCATTTTAAAGGAAATTAATTGGGTTAAAAATCTATAGTAACTAAAATAAATTATTTCTAAAAGAGAATAAATTTTTCCACCGAAAACTGCATTTTTGATGTCTTTTCACACTGCATTATAATTTATAGTTAAAAAACGAACTAAAGTCCAAAGAAACTGAACACTGTGGTTCATTCATATTATCTTCATTATTTTAGCTAGAATTTATAATAATTATAATAAAGAACAAACACTAGCTCACAGGAATTGAAATAATAATTTATTGTAGTCCGGGTTGCAGCTTACACAAACACATACTCATACAAACTGAAGGGGTTGCTAGCTATTGCTGCAACCCGGATCTTTTCTTACATTATAATAAAGAACGACCTCTTGCCTATGCTATATTTTATTGGCCACTTAACTATAGTATAGGTTAATCAAGTTTGCATAAAGTTTACAGTAAAGAACAAACTTCAGCCCGTAGTAAATAAAATAAGGTTATAATTTATGACTCAAACAAGTAATTTGTTTGCTTTGGTCTAAAATACTGTCAGCGGTGTTTTATAATCAAGATCGAACTCTTCCCTATACTAACTTGCATACGCAACTTCACTATAGTTAAGTATTACAGTATTTATATTATGCATTATAAAAGGTTCAAATGTTCGAAGATTATAGAGTTAAAAATTTTCCAACACCGGGATTCGAACCTGAGCCTGTTCAGTGTAAGTTAACTATCCTAGCCACTAGACCATATGGAACCATAAAGAAGTATGATTTAAGAACCATATGCATATTATTATTTCACCATACCAATTACAATATTACATTAAAGAAATGGGTTTCGTTGAACCACCAACCTTTCGGCTAACAGCCGATCGTGCTAGCCACTTGCACTATGACATCATCAATTAAAGTTGTAAAATTCATAATATGATACATCGTCATAGTCGTGGGTAGTAACCATATTGGAAGTTATCAGTGAATACAGTATTAATACTCAATTATATTTTCAGACAGTTCTTGGTAACGAACTGTATCGTAAGAGTGACTCGTCTCAATATCCGGGTTGCAGCGGTAGCTAGCAACCTAGTAAGAGACGATCACGTCCAATGTTAAGAAATATAAAAACCCATAGTTCCTAAAAAAGGAGTCAGATCAAAACAAAAAGTACACCATTAGAACCGCCTTGTCCGAAACCCCTGTATAGGAAACTTTCTGTCCCTTGGCTTGAACAGAAAGGGAAATATATTGGCTTGAAAATCAAGAAAAGTGGCAGCTACTACAACATTCTTCCTAAACGCGATATTTTTTTCTTTTTTTCTTTTTTTCTTTGTTTCCAGAGATAGCTTGGCACTGGAGCATCGTAGAGGGTTGTTCAATAGCTCATTTTAAAGGAAATTAATTGGGTTAAAAACCTTTTGTAACTAAAATAAATTATTTCTAAAAGAGAATAAATTTTTCCACCAAAAACTGCATTTTCGATGTCTTTTCACACTGCAGTCTTTCAAACATAATCGTATGCCAGCGGTAAGATTTGAACCCACGCCTCCGAAGAGACTGGTGGCTAACACCAGTGCCTTGGACCACTCGGCCAGGTTGCCTCTCATAAATATTACGACAGAGTCTACTTGACACTTCTTCTATGTAATGACTTAGTTCCTTGTACGAACCCTCGACTTTTAGTAGATTAATATGTTGTATAATCTTACATTTTGATACTGCCTTATATACGCTATTAATGAAACAGTTCAAGACAGGAAAATGTGGAGCTAGTGCCCTTAGAGAACGCAAATAGCTCTGACATCCCTCATTTGGGCTACAGTATAACGAATGCCCATGCTTTCTTGTGTCCCTGTAATTGATTTCACAATAATCCAAGCCGCCAAGGTAGAAATTAACCACTTTGTCAGTTGAAAATTTTAATGCTATATTATTTTCAAGGATATCAAAAAGAATTTGACATAATTCAATATCCATCGGATAGAGCTTGCAGATATCAGGGTGACATTGCCAAGTAACCTGCTGCCCAATTTATGGTTTTGAATGTTTACTCGGATTGTTATAGGTGACTTCAGCCATCATAATTTCCTTGTCAGATCTAGTTCTAGAGCATTTTTCAATAGTTGTCTCGTACTTTTCAGGACAGTTTGTTCTACTACACAGAGAATTTTTTGCCAAATATTCAGTAGAACTAAACGAACTGTTTAAAACACAGTTAGAAATGCTTTTTTCTTGAGTCGGTGTTCAAGGAATTTGTTCTAAATCATTAATCTTACAAACACATTTACTAATAACCCTAACAGGCTCGTTTTCGCCATAATTGAAAAACATTGCTTTTCCTTCGCTGTTGATAGGTATGCTTGTATATATATTTTTATTGCTGCTACATAAACTGCAATTGCTCCTTCCAAAATTAATATACGAATTTTCTAAGAAGTACGCCTCCGTATATTCACTGTGTTGTCGAACATTTTCCATTGCATCTATAAACTGTTCCGCAGTTGCCAATCCATACCTTGGAAGCTTTTCGTTAAACTGACAACATTTCTTTTGGATATTACTATGAAGCTTTGCCAAAGAATTTCTAGCCGACTTTTCAACAGCATCCGCTCTTTCAAAGAGAATTTTAATCTGTAATTTTGAATACTTTTCTTGATTCCGATAAAACATGCGTAAAATGTTTCTCAATTTACAAAGATCAGCCTGCATTTTTGCCATCTTCTTGTATTTCTGAATGTAATTTTTCCCTCTGTCCTTATGCGTTCTTCGGTACAACCTCGCAGAGAATTTAATTTTTTCATTATAGATTTTGTCACCCCAGTAACGCTCCTTGATCTTTTGTTTGGCTGTCTCAATTTTTGCTTCTCGATACACCTGGACGGTTGAATACCTTTGCTTTTGGTTTTTCTTATATTTGATGCGGTAATCTTCATCATTGTGATAACTCTCCTTGATCTTTTGTTTGGCTGTCTCAATTTTTGCATGTCTATAATCTTCATCATTGTGATAACACATCTTGCTGTTTTGTTTTGCTCTCTCAATTATTACTTCTCGATACGCCTGGTCGGTTGAATACCTTTGTTTTGCTCTCTCAATTATTACTTCTCGATACGCCTGGTCGGTTGAATACCTTTGTTTTGCTCTCTCAATTATTACTTCTCGATACGCCTGGTTGGTTGAATACCTTTGTTTTGCTCTCTCAATTATTACTTCTCGATACACCTGGTCGGTTGAATACCTTTGTTTTGCTCTCTCAATTTTTACTTCTCGATGCGCCTGGTCAGTTGAATATTTTTGCTTTTCTCTTTTCAAGATACTATCTCTGTTGTTTGTGTAGTACCGTTTTTTTCAACTTGCGTGCGACTTGCTTGATTGAAACCATTATGTAATTATGAATGAGAACATTTTCATCTTTGTAGTTCTTAAGTAGTAATTATGACGTCACAGCGTAATGATTTTGTTGACGTCATAGAGCAATGATATTATTTCATGACGTCTTCAGAAACAACAATATAATTTCATTTTTTTTCTATTCACGTCATAGCTCTAATATAAAACTATGATGACATTCATTATTTATCTAGTAGGGTTTCAGACAAGGTAATTCTAATGATGTACTTTTGTTTTGATCTGACTCTATTTTTAGGAGTTTTGTTATATTTCTTAGCATTGGACTGATCATCTCTTACTAGGTTGCTAGCTATTGCTGCAACCCAAATTCACATATATATTTATTTATGAGAGGCAGCCTGGCCGAGTGGTCCAAGGCACTGGTGTTAGCCACCAGTCTCTTCGGAGGCGTGGGTTCAAATCTTACCGCTGGTATACGATTATGTTTGAAAGACTGGAGTGTGAAAAGACATCGAAAATGCAGTTTTTGGTGGAAAAATTTATTCTCTTTTAGAAATAATTTATTTTAGTTACAAAAGGTTTTTAACCCAATTAATTTACTTTAAAATGAGCTATTGAACAACCCTCTACGATGTTCCAGTGCCAAGCTATCTGTGGAAAAGAAAAAAAAAAAGAAAAAAGAAAAAAATATCCCGTTTGGGGAGAATAACGTGGTTAAAGTCAGTTTTCTTGATTTTCAAGCCAATATATTTCCCTTGCTTTTCAAGCCAAGGGACAGAAAGTTTCCTATACAGGGGTTTCGGACAAGGCGGTTCTAAAGGTGTACTTTTTGTTTTGATCTGACTCCTTTGTTAGGAACTATGGGTTTTTATATTTCTTAACATTGGACGTGATCGACTCTTACTAGGTTGCTAGCTACCGCTGCAACCCGGATATATATGTGAATCCGGGTTGCAGCAGTAGCTAGCAATCTAGTAAGAGACGATCAGTCCAATGCTAAGAAATATAACAAAACTCCTAAAAATAGAGTCAGATCAAAACCAAAGTACATCATTAGAATTACCTTGTCTGAAACCCTACTAGATAAATATTGAATGTCGTCATAGTTTTATATTAGATCCGGGTTGCAGCGGTAGCTAGCAACCTAGTAAGAGACGATCACGTCCAATGTTAAGAAATATAAAAAACCCATAGTTCCTAACAAAGTAGTCAGATCAAAACAAAAAGTACACCATTAGAATCGCCTTGTCCGAAACCCCTGTATAGGAAACTTTCTGTCCCTTGGCTTGAACAGCAAGGGAAATATATTGGCTTGAAAATCAAGCAAATTGACTTTTACCACGTTATTCTCCCCAAACGAGATATTTTTTTCTTTTTTTTTTTCTTTCTTTTCCAGAGATAGCTTGGCACTGGAACATCGTAGAGGGTTGTTCAATAGCTCATTTTAAAGGAAATTAATTGGGTTAAAAACCTTTTGTAACTAAAATAAATTATTTCTAAAAGAGAATAAATTTTTCCAATAAAAACTGTATTTTTGATGAAGTGACGTCATAATTTTATAATAAAGATCGAACTCTTCCCTATACTAACTTGCATAGGCAACTTCACTAT
>CM051256.1:69182086-69184586 GCA_027921565.1 Artemia sinica
TTGCGCTATGACGTCATCATGAAATAAAATCATTACGCCGTGACGGCATAATTACTATATAAGAAGCGTCAGAACTGTAAATGTTCTCATTCATAATTACATAATGGTTTCAATCAAGCAAGCTGCATGCAAGTTAAAAAAATAGTACTACACAAACAACAGAGATAGTATCTTGAAAAGAGAAAAGCAAAGGTATTCAACCGACCAGGCGTATCGAGAAGTAAAAATTGAGAGAGCAAAACAAAAGATCAAGGAGCGTTATCACAATGATGAAGATTACCGAATCGAATATAAGAAAAAAGAAAATCAAAGGTATTCAACCGTCCAGGTGTATCGAGAAGTAATCCTAGTAAGAGACGATCACGTCACATACTGAGAAATACAATAACCCGTAACTCCTAAAATTAGTGTCAGATCGAAACGTAAAGTACACCATTAAAACCACCTTGTCCAAAACTCACAGTCTCTACATAGGAAACTTACACTCTCTTGTCTGGAACAACGAAGAAAATATCCGGGTTGCAGCGGTAGCTAGCAACCTAGTAAGAGACGATCACCTCCAATGTTAAGAAATATAAAAACCCGTAGCTCCTAAAAAAAGAGTCAGATCAAAACAAAAAGTACACCATTAGAACCGCCTTGTCCAAATCCTCCATAAAGGAAACTTACCGCCCTTTGGCTTGAATAACAAAGAAAATATATTGGCTTGAAAATCAAGAAAATAGACTTTTACCACGTTATTCTCCCCAAACGGGATATTTTTTTCTTTTTTCTTTGTCTCCAGAGATAGCTTGGCACTGGAACATCGTAGAGGGTTGTTCAATAGCTCATTTTAAAGGAAATTAATTGGGTTAAAAACCTTTTGTAACTAAAATAAATTATTTCTAAAAGAGAATAAATTTTTCCAATAAAAACTGTATTTTTGATGCAGTGACGTCATAATTACTATATAAGAAACGTCAAAACTGTAAATGGTCTCATTCATGAATACATAATGGTTAGATCAAAGCAAGCTACACGCAAGTTAAAAAATCAGTACTAAAATATTATAATAAAGATCGAACTCTTCCCTATACTAACTTGCATACGCAACTTCACTATAGTTAAGATTACAGTATTTATATTATACATCATTATAGATTATAAAAGGTTCAAATGTTATAATGATAAAATAACTCTTGGCTATACTAACTGGCATAGTCAAGTTAGTATAGCCGTTAGAATACGTTTATCAAAATCTATTTATCCGTATATACACAGATTTGTGGAAAAATCAAATCAATGAATACCTTACTACAGCACAATGGATGAAAGTGTGCCTCATGATTCGAGGTTTGCGGGTTCAAATCCACCTGTAGTAAGGGATCAATATTAAACGATTGGCTTTTCCTTCTTTAAAAGATTACATTAAAAGACGATCATTGGAATAACATACCACTGCATACATTGGACTTAGTTAACTACTTGATTGCTTGAGGTTCGTCTCTTACTATTTCAAAGAAGAAAAAGCCGTAGGCTTTTTCCTGTTTGTAATGATATAGCATAAATTTATAATAAAGATCGAACTCTTCCCTATACTAACTTGCATAGGCAACTTTAATATAGTGAAGATTACAGTATTTATATTATACATCATTATAAATTATTAAAAGGTTCGAATTTTCGAAGATTATAGAGTTAAAAATTTTCCCTCACCGGGAAGCGAACCCGGTCCTCTTAAGTGAAAGTTAACTATCCTAGCCACTAGACCAAATGAGACCATAAAGAATCATGATTTAACAACCATATGCATATTATTATTTCACCATATCCGGGTTGCAGCGGTAGCTAGCAACCTAGTAAGAGACGATCACCTCCAATGTTAAGAAATATAAAAACCCGTAGCTCCTAAAAAAAGAGTTGGATCAAAACAAAAAGTACACCATTAGAACCGCCTTGTCCAAATCCTCCATAAAGGAAACTTACCGCCCTTTGGCTTGAATAACAAAGAAAATATATTGGCTTGAAAATCAAGAAAATAGACTTTTACCACGTTATTCTCCCCAAACGGGATATTTTTTTCTTTTTTTTTCTTTTTCTTTTCCACAGATAGCTTGGCACTGGAACATCGTAGAGGGTTGTTCAATAGCTCATTTTAAAGGAAATTAATTGGGTTAAAAACCTTTTGTAACTAAAATAAATTATTTCTAAAAGAGAATAAATTTTTCCAATAAAAACTGTATTTTTGATGCAGTGACGTCATAATTACTATATAAGAAACGTCAAAACTGCAAATGGTCTCATTTATGAATACATAATGGTTAGATCAAATTATAATAAAGATCGAACTCTTCCCTATACTAACTTGCATACGCAACTTCACTATAGTTATGATTACAGTATTTATATTATGCATCATTATAAATTATAAAAGGTTCAAATGTTCGAAGATTATAGAGTTAAAAATTTTTACAGTAAAGAACGAACTTCAGCCCATGGTAACTAAAACAAGATTATAATT